>JAULUF010000018.1:477500-572500 GCA_031834385.1 Semotilus atromaculatus | reverse complement strand
ATGTGTGTGTGTGTGTGTGTGTGTGTGAATGAGTGAGTGTGTGTGTGTTAGTGAGCGTGAGTGTGTGTGCGCGCGTGTGTGTTAGTGAGCGTGTGTGTGTGTGTGTGTGTGTGTGCTTGAGTGTGTGTGTGTGTTAGTGAGCGTGTCTGTGCGTGTGTGTCTGTGTAAGAGAAAGAGTGTGTGTGTGTGTGTGTGAACGAGTTAGTGTGTGTGTGTGTGTGTTAGTGAGCGTGTGTGTGTGAGTATGTGCGTGTGTGTGTGTGTATGAAAGGGAAACAGTGTGTGTGTGGACGAGTTAGTGATCGTGTCTGTGTGTGTGAGTTAGTGAGCGTGTATGTGCGTGTGTGTGAGAGAAAGAGTGTGTGTGTATATGTGTGTGTGTGCTTGTGTGTTAGTGAGCGTGTGTGTGAATGAGTGAGTGTGTGTGTGTGTGTGAGAAAGAGTGTGTGTGTGTGTGTGTGTGCGCTAGTGAGCGTGTCTGTGCGTGTAAGAGAAAGAGTGTGTGTGTGTGAACGAGTTAGTGTGTGTTAGTGAGCGTGTCTGTGCGTGTGAAAGAGAGAGTGTGTGTGTGAACGAGTTAGTGTGTGTGTGTGTGTTAGTGAGTGTGTCTGTGTGTGTGTGTGTGTATGTGCTTGAATACACACACACACACAGGAAAGAAATCTTTCTTACTAATCTTTCTTTCTTTCTTTCTTACTAATCTTTTTTTCTTTCTTTCTTTCTAACTAATCTTTTTTTCTTTCTTTCTTACTAATCTATCTTTCTTTCTTTCTTTCTTACTAATCTTTTTTTCTTTCTTTCTTTCTAACTAATCTATCTTTCTTTCATTCTTTCTAACTAATCTATCTTTCTTTCTTTCTTTCTTACTAATCTTTTTTTCTTTCTTTCTTTCTAACTAATCTATCTATCTTTCTATCTTTCTTACTAATCTATCTTTCTGTCTTTCTTACTAATCTATCTTTCTTTCTTTCTTACTAATCTATCTTTCTTTCCTTCTTTCTTTCTAACTAATCTATCTCTCTTTCTTACTAATCTTTTTTTCTTTTTTTCTTTCTAACTAATCTATCTTTCTTTCATTCTTTCTAACTAATCTATCTTTCTTTCTTTCTTACTAATCTATCTTTCTTTCTTTCTTACTAATCTATCTTTCTTTCTTTCTTACTAATCTTTTTTTCTTTCTTTCTTTCTTTCTTTCTTTCTAACTAATCTATCTTTCTTTCTTTCTTACTAATCTTTTTTTCTTTCTTTCTTTCTAACTAATCTATCTATCTTTCTTACTAATCAATCTGTCTTTCTTACCAATCTATCTTTCTTTCATTCTTACTAATCTATCTATCTTTCTATCTTTCTTACTAATCTTTTTTTCTTTCTTTCTTTCTAACTAATCTATCTATCTTTCTATCTTTCTTACTAATCAATCTGTCTTTCTTACCAATCTATCTTTCTATCTTTCTTACTAATCTTTTTTTTTTCTTTCTAACTAATCTATCTATCTTTCTATCTTTCTTACTAATCAATCTGTCTTTCTTACTAATCTATCTTTCTTTCTAACTAATCTATCTATCTTTCTTACTAATCAATCTGTCTTTCTTACTAATCTATCTTTCTTTCTTTCTTTCATTCTTACTAATTTATCTATCTTTCTATCTTTCTTACTAATCAATCTGTCTTTCTTACTAATCTATCTTTCTTTCCTTCTTTCTTTCTAACTAATCTATCTCTCTTTCTTTCTTACTAATCTTTTTTCTTTTTTTCTTTCTAACTAATCTATCTTTCTTTTTTTCTTTCTTTCTTTCTAACTAATCTATCTTTCTTTTTTTTCAAACTTATTGGTCCAAACTTTCACAAGCCAACTTAAAGTTTGTCTCGCATGCGCGCGCTACACGGTTTGGGGCACAGTATCTGTCTCGCATGCGCGCGCTACACGGTTTGGGGCACAGTATCTGTCTCGCATGCGCGCGCTACACGGTTTGGAGCACAGTATCTGTCTCGCATGCGCGCGCTACACGGTTTGGGGCACAGTATCTGTCTCGCATGCGCGCGCTACACGGTTTGGGGCACAGTATCTGTCTCGCATGCGCGCGCTACACGGTTTGGAGCACAGTATCTGTCTCGCATGCGCGCGCTACACGGTTTGGAGCACAGTATCTGTCTCGCATGCGCGCGCTACACGGTTTGGAGCACAGTATCTGTCTCGCATGCGCGCGCTACACGGTTTGGGGCACAGTATCTGTCTCGCATGCGCGCGCTACACGGTTTGGGGCACAGTATCTGTCTCGCATGCGCGCGCTACACGGTTTGGGGCACAGTATCTGTCTCGAATGCGCGCGCTACACGGTTTGGAGCACAGTATCTGTCTCGCATGCGCGCGCTACACGGTTTGGGGCACAGTATCTGTCTCGCATGCGCGCGCTACACGGTTTGGAGCACAGTATCTGTCTCGCATGCGCGCGCTACACGGTTTGGGGCACAGTATCTGTCTCGAATGCGCGCGCTACACGGTTTGGAGCACAGTATCTGTCTCGCATGCGCGCGCTACACGGTTTGGGGCACAGTATCTGTCTCGCATGCGCGCGCTACACGGTTTGGAGCACAGTATCTGTCTCGCATGCGCGCGCTACACGGTTTGGAGCACAGTATCTGTCTCGCATGCGCGCGCTACACGGTTTGGGGCACAGTATCTGTCTCGCATGCGCGCGCTACACGGTTTGGGGCACAGTATCTGTCTCGCATGCGCGCGCTACACGGTTTGGAGCACAGTATCTGTCTCGCATGCGCGCGCTACACGGTTTGGGGCACAGTATCTGTCTCGCATGCGCGCGCTACACGGTTTGGGGCACAGTATCTGTCTCGCATGCGCGCGCTACACGGTTTGGAGCACAGTATCTGTCTCGCATGCGCGCGCTACACGGTTTGGAGCACAGTATCTGTCTCGCATGCGCGCGCTACACGGTTTGGAGCACAGTATCTGTCTCGCATGCGCGCGCTACACGGTTTGGGGCACAGTATCTGTCTCGCATGCGCGCGCTACACGGTTTGGGGCACAGTATCTGTCTCGAATGCGCGCGCTACACGGTTTGGAGCACAGTATCTGTCTCGCATGCGCGCGCTACACGGTTTGGGGCACAGTATCTGTCTCGCATGCGCGCGCTACACGGTTTGGAGCACAGTATCTGTCTCGCATGCGCGCGCTACACGGTTTGGAGCACAGTATCTGTCTCGCATGCGCGCGCTACACGGTTTGGGGCACAGTATCTGTCTCGCATGCGCGCGCTACACGGTTTGGGGCACAGTATCTGTCTCGAATGCGCGCGCTACACGGTTTGGAGCACAGTATCTGTCTCGCATGCGCGCGCTACACGGTTTGGGGCACAGTATCTGTCTCGCATGCGCGCGCTACACGGTTTGGAGCACAGTATCTGTCTCGCATGCGCGCGCTACACGGTTTGGAGCACAGTATCTGTCTCGCATGCGCGCGCTACACGGTTTGGGGCACAGTATCTGTCTCGCATGCGCGCGCTACACGGTTTGGGGCACAGTATCTGTCTCGCATGCGCGCGCTACACGGTTTGGAGCACAGTATCTGTCTCGCATGCGCGCGCTACACGGTTTGGGGCACAGTATCTGTCTCGCATGCGCGCGCTACACGGTTTGGAGCACAGTATCTGTCTCGCATGCGCACGCTACACGGTTTGGAGCACAGTATCTGTCTCGCATGCGCGCGCTACACGGTTTGGAGCACAGTATCTGTCTCGCATGCGCGCGCTACACGGTTTGGGGCACAGTATCTGTCTCGCATGCGCGCGCTACACGGTTTGGAGCACAGTATCTGTCTCGCATGCGCGCTACACGGTTTGGAGCACAGTATCTGTCTCGCATGCGCGCGCTACACGGTTTGGGGCACAGTATCTGTCTCGCATGCGCGCGCTACACGGTTTGGAGCACAGTATCTGTCTCGCATGCGCGCGCTACACGGTTTGGAGCACAGTATCTGTCTCGCATGCGCGCGCTACACGGTTTGGGGCACAGTATCTGTCTCGCATGCGCGCGCTACACGGTTTGGAGCACAGTATCTGTCTCGCATGCGCGCGCTACACGGTTTGGAGCACAGTATCTGTCTCGCATGCGCGCGCTACACGGTTTGGGGCACAGTATCTGTCTCGCATGCGCGCGCTACACGGTTTGGAGCACAGTATCTGTCTTGCATGCGCGCTCATGCACGCTAGATTCCGGGAGATTTGAACTAATTTGCAGGCATCAGGGACCCGCTATCAATATGCGGGATTTGTATAGGTTAATTTTTTTAGGCCAATTCAGCCCAACTCCAAAAAGGAGGACAAATGAGTGTCAGGTACTACACACCGTCACGGTTTTATCCACTAACCTCTTTCCTTCATCATTATATTTGACAGGGAAGCCAAAATGCTCCCATACAGGGGATTTAAATGACGCGGGGCGTTCAAGCTCCTCTGTTACTCTGCTCGCCATTACCACGCTGTGTGTGGACTGAACATGCGCACAAATTTTTTTTTTTCATAAATCAATACGCGGATCACGTGTGTGCCGAACCGAAGATATTGATCCGAACGGATCACGGATCAATGATGATCCGTTGCACCACTAATTTTTAATAACAATTTCAGTTTCGCGCGAGAACTCCATCTCACGCACATGTGATCTGGCGTTATTTCCTTATCACTTCTCGCGTGTGTTTGTGAAACGTAGTTTGCGAACTAGACAGAAGTTGTTGGAGATTCTTTCTTTTGTAAAGTCATGCAGTGAGAAACCTCCTCATCCATTGTGCAGTGTGACTACAGCAGCAACTGATTGATACCACAGATAGTCACGCAGTGTGAAAAGAACAGTGACCCGACTACTTTGAAAATTGTGCAGTGTGAACTCTGCTTCAGGCGGCTGTCTAATAAAGTGTTCATTGTGCATTTTTGTTGGTGTTTTTTTACCGGCTTGTTCATGCTCTTCCCTACTGCTGCACTTCTTCTTTTTACTTTTTTGGTAAACTGCTTACAAACAAAACAGAAACACATGTACATCTAATTTAAATCAATCAAGCAAATGCAAAAAGTGATCCAGACTTATCCAGAAATAGATTATATATGCCACTGATTTTTATCTTCGACTAACATTTATATATCCTTAAAATGGATTAGTAGTTAACTTCCGTTTTGTCTTACCTGCAGATGGGCTTTCTAAGGCAGTGTCATCTATGAAAGGAATAATAAAATACTGTAACATACAGTAGGCACTGCTTGGTCTACATGAACTGAATCAAACCTTGCTAAACATGCTAGTTAAATGAGATAAATGCCCATACCATCTGAGGTGCCTGGAAGATCCTCAACAGGTCGCCTAACTCGCCTTAGTGCTGTGGTATGAATAATATAGTTTACTATTAAGGTTATGTTGTCACATGTTTATTTATATACAAGCATAAAGTAGAGAAAACACCATGATGACTAGATCTCATCTCCCTATTCTTTTAACCAGTCTAATAATTATCTTTGGTCTAGCCTTGTTTGAATGATTGCTAGTCTTGACTAAAGTGTTGAGTGGCTGTTTTGGCCTGCTTGTTTTTTATTAGGGAAGTAGGTATGTAGGTAGATTTTACCATTCTTGTAAGATTAATGTTTAATTGCTTTCCCACCTTGGGATGTTAATACTATATGTATATACACCTAGCCTGGGTTTCCCCATGCTGCCTTGCAGCAGCGCGATTTTATTCACGCTAGGCAGTCTGGATTCCATGGACCAGATTTTCGCCTCATCTAGGGAACCAATCACAGAATGGGGAGGGAGCAGCAAGACGATGACGACGTCTATGCGACACACCAAAGCAGTTTGTAAATACCTATTGATCCAACATGGCAGCAAATGCGAAGTTACCTTTCGATGCAGCCTTATTGCCGTTTCACACCGCAAGCGTGAGCGGCACTTGAGCAGCGCGTTAGCGTAACTACATTGTCAGCGTGACTACATCGTCAGATACATCGTCAGCGTGACTACATCGTCAGCGTGACTACATCGTCAGCGTAACTACATCGTCAGCGTGACTACATCGTCAGCGTGACTACATCGTCAGCGTGACTACATCGTCAGATACATCGTCAGCGTGACTACATCGTCAGCGTGACTACATCGTCAGCGTGACTACATCGTCAGATACATCGTCAGCGTGACTACATCGTCAGCGTGACTACATCGTCAGATACATCGTCAGCGTGACTACATCGTCAGATACATCGTCAGCGTGACTACATCGTCAGCGTGACTACATCGTCAGATACATCGTCAGCGTGACTACATCGTCAGCGTGACTACATCGTCAGATACATCGTCAGCGTGACTACATCGTCAGATACATCGTCAGCGTGACTACATCGTCAGCGTGACTACATCATCAGATACATCGTCAGCGTGACTACATCGTCAGATACATCGTCAGCGTGACTACATCGTCAGATACATCGTCAGCGTGACTACATCGTCAGCGTGACTACATCGTCAGATACATCGTCAGCGTGACTACATCGTCAGCGTGACTACATCGTCAGATACATCGTCAGCGTGACTACATCGTCAGATACATCGTCAGCGTGACTACATCGTCAGCGTGACTACATCATCAGATACATCGTCAGCGTGACTACATCGTCAGCGTGACTACATCGTCAGATACATCGTCAGCGTGACTACATCGTCAGCGTGACTACATCGTCAGCGTGACTACATCGTCAGCGTAACTACATCGTCAGCGTGACTACATCGTCAGATACATCGTCAGCGTGACTACATCGTCAGCGTGACTACATCGTCAGCGTGACTACATCGTCAGATACATCGTCAGCGTGACTACATCGTCAGCGTGACTACATCGTCAGATACATCGTCAGCGTGACTACATCGTCAGCGTGACTACATCGTCAGATACATCGTCAGCGTGACTACATCGTCAGCGTGACTACATCGTCAGCGTAACTACATCGTCAGCGTGACTACATCGTCACTGCAACTGCAGGCGCGCGAGAGTATTCACACTGGAAGCGTTTGTACAGTGTCACAGCAGTGGCTCCAAAGCTACATATATAAGCGAGCAATTCTTTACAAAGACAACTATACATTTGTTTTTAGAAGTTGGTCATTTATAACATTGATAGTCTTGATAGTTTGTTATGGGGAGGTGTACAACATTCACATATAAATGTTAAACAAAACCCAGCAAATGGCTCCAATCTATTAGTTTCAGTCATACTTTCGATATGTTTACAAGACTGCAAACTCCGCTGATAAAAAACAAAACACACACCAAAAAAAACACACACTACATAGGCTAGCACAACCCACATTTTTTGTTTTGGGTTGTGCTAGCCTATGTAGCTGTCTGTGTGTTACATAAACTAAAAGAACGTTTATATATAATACAAACCCGATTCCAAAAAAGTTGGGACAGGTAGCAATAAGAGGCCAGAAAAGTTAAATGTACATATAAGGAACAGCTGGAGGACCAATTTGCAACTTATTAGGTAATTTGGGCAACATGATTGGGTATAAAAAGAGCCTCTCAGAGTGGCAGTGTCTGTCAGAAGTCCAGATGGGCAGAGGATCACCAATTCCCCCAATGCTGTGGCGAAAAATAGTGGAGCAATATCAGAAAGGAGTTTCTCAGAGAAAAATTACAAAGATTTTGAAGTTATCATCATCATCTACAGTGCATAATATCATCCAAAGATTCAGAGAATCTGGAACAATCTCTGTGCATAAGGGTCAAGGCCGGAAAACCATACTGAATGCCTGTGATCTTCGGGCCCTTAGACGGCATTGCATCACATACAGGAATGCTACTGTAATGGAAATCACAACATGGGCTCAGGAATACTTCCAGAAAACAATGTCAGTGAACACAATCCACCGTGCCATTCGCCGTTGCCGGCTAAAACTCTATGGGTCAAAAAAGAAGCCATATCTAAACAGGATCCAGAAGCGCAGGCGTTTTCTCTGGGCCAAGTGGAAAACTGTTCTGTGGTCAGACGAATCAAAATTTGAAGTTCTTTTTGGAAAAATGGGACGCCATGTCATCCGGACTAAAGAGGACAAGGACAACCCAAGTTGTTATCAGCGCTCAGTTCAGAAGCCTGCATCTCTGATGGTATGGGGTTGCAGGAGTGCGTGTGGCATGGGCAGCTTACACATCTGGAAAGGCACCATCAATGCTGAAAGGTATATCCAAGTTCTAGAACAACATATGCTCCCATCCAGACGTCTCTCTTTCAGGGAAGACCTTGCATTTTCCAACAAGACAATGCCAAACCACATACTGCATCAATTACAACATCATGGCAGAAGAAGGATCCGGGTACTGAAATGGCCAGCCTGCAGTCCAGATCTTTCACCCATAGAAAACATTTGCTGCATCATAAAGAGGAAGATGCGGCAAAGAAGACCTAAGACAGTTGAGCAGCTAGAAGCCTGTATTAGACAAGAATGGGACAACATTCCTATTCCTAAACTTGAGCAACTTGTCTCCTCAGTCCCCAGACGTTTGCAGACTGTTATAAAAAGAAGAGGGGATGCCACACAGTGGTAAAAATGGCCTTGTCCCAACTTGTGTTGATGTGTTGATGCCATGAAATTTAAAATCAACTTATTTTTCCCTTAAAATTATGCATTTTCTCAGTTGAAACATTTGATATGTCATCTATGTTGAATTCTAAATAAAATATTGAAATTTGAAACTTCCACATCATTGCATTCTGTTTTTATTCACAATTTGTACAGTGTCCCAACTTTTTTGGAATCGGGTTTGTATTTTCTGTCTAGTTTACTTTAGTTTTTTTTTTTTATATATAATACACAATTCTCACCCAAACTGAATAATTGAAAAATAACTGAAAAAAGTTTTTTACCGGGTAGCCTAAATCTTCTATAAATATTTTTGAGTCTTTATTTTCTTTTATTTGCCTACTCAAGTTCTTGTTAAAACTCACTAAACATGCTTATTCTGTGCATTTTGGGCATTTTTTGTGTGAAATCATATTTATTTTTGACCATCAAAAGTGTGCTTTCACTTTAATTTAATGTGAGCAGCGCAGCAAAAATAGACTCTGCGCCGAAACCCCGCTTCACTGCTGCCCACGCGCTGCTCCCAGTGTGAATGCACTCATTGATTAACATGCACGGCGAAAAAAATACGAGTCGCTCACGCATGCGGTGTGAAACGGCCGTTAGATACACGCCATTGTGTACACAAATCTCTGACCCATCGTCTAATTTCTGTCGCTCTACATATGTCATCTGGTATAATTACGTACAGGCGCATTTAATAGACTTTCTTAGGACCCAATAAACAGCTCTGGGCATTCGTAAACCACGCCTCAAATACGAGAAAATTAACATGTGGTTCCCAGACCCAAGTCTCATTGAGACTTGGGTCTGACGTGAGCCAGGCTAATATACACCGATCATAATAGAACATTATGACCCCTTCTAATATTATGTTGGTCCAACTTTTGCAGCCCTGTACGCAATAAACTGTGATACACTGTGTATTCTGACACCTTTCTATCAGAACCAGCATGAACTTCTTCAGCAGTTTGAGCTTCAGTAACTCATCTGTTGGATTGGACCACACAGGTCAGCATTCGCTCCCCACATGCATCAATGAGCCTTGGTTGCCTATGAGTGACCCTGTTGCTGATTCACAACTGTTCCTTCCTTGGACCACTTTTGAAAGATACTAACCACTGCACACTGGGAACATCCACAAGAGCTGCAGTTTTAGAGATGCTCTCACCCAGTCGTCTAACCATCACAATTTGGCCCTTGTCAAACTCGCTCTTTACACTTACTAATTTTTCACAATTCTAACATCAACTTTCTGGACAAAATGTTCACTTCCTGACGAATATATCCCACCCACTAATAGGCGCAATGGAGAAGAGATAATCAGTGTTATTCACTTCACCTGTCAGTGGTCATATTTGTAAGGACTGGGCGAAGGTGAATCTGAATAACTAAATACCCCCATGCTAAAATCCCAAAGCCTTTAGCCCCAAAAGGCCTGGAACTTGGAAAAACACACACACACACACACACACACACACACTCTCTCTCCCACACACACACCAAGAACGGGGTGTTCTGTTACAAGACTGAGCTTTATTACCCCTTGGAATGTCCCAGAGAGTGTGATTCCTCCTTATTCTTGCTGAGAAGAATAAACGAACCCTGGTTTAAACCTATATATTCTATGTATATATATATATATATATATATAACCATGTGATACATGCATCCAATGTTCCATCTCATGATTTGTCCTTTATGTTGTTTGGTCTGTGTGGCCTTGTAAACTCTAATGGGTTAATGTTTGAGACATGACTTGCATACTATGAGAAACAGAAATCACTGTGTAGCATGTTTAGTCTCGATAAACTCCAATCCTCGTTCCCCATTTGTTGATTTACATTACATCTCGCTAACTTTGTGACACAGGGGTGTTATAAGAAATCTTGAGGGTTCTCTCTCTTAAACACCCAATGAACTGACATATTCAAATGTCCTGCGAGATTCACCAGAACACTTCATGACTGTGGCTCGAGCTTCAAGCAGACCTTATCAAACTAACCCCCCTCCTTTCTGCAAAGGAATGCCATGCGGTCAAAGAGTCCCCTCTGAAAACGCACATACACAAAGCTTTAATTCACTCATTTAAAGACTTTACTGAGATATATTTGATATGTTATGTTTGTCGATTTGTCCAGGCCCTATGAAGGGATCTGGGAGTGTATGGTAGTTCTAAACGAACTACAAGGGCATTTAATTATGCTTTTAATGTAACTCTGCAATATAACTCTCCTTATACGTCTTTCTTCCTATTTTCCGAACCTTTGTGATCTAACGAGGTCATCTATGTAATTGAACAAGCCGTAAAATGTATTTTACTATGTTTAATCATCTTTGGAATGATTCTGACCAAATTCTGACTGCTTGTAAAACCTGTGAATGCGGCCATAAATCGAACGCGGACAAGACAAAGCCGAGGTTGCCGCCAAAGTTTCGTTGAATGCCATTGGCCAGTTCGCACCTCAGAAGGTTCCTTTAAAGAAGAACTGAACCTCCCTCCGCAGTCAGATCTTACTGCGCTCTTCCGTGCTCGTCCTGGTTTCAGAATGTAACGTCTCGTCTCGAGGCGAGTCTTTCGCCTTTCTTTTATGTGTTCTAGTTAGTTTGTGTTTTTCAGTCTTAAGATAAGTCCCTGTGTTTTAATTCCACGAGTGAAAAGAACACCGCGGGACATATCTCTTCAGCAAAGCCGGCTACGAGGGACCTTTAAACCAACGCGCGCTCTCTCTGAACCAGAAGCACGCGCACGTGACCACGTGACCACGTGACCACGTGACGCGCTTCTTCACCAGCCATACAAAGATGTAACTGCGTGATTTCCCCTTTGGGAACCTTTATTTTTCTTTTCTTTGTTAGTCAAAGTTTTGTTTTCCGTATTCGACTCTGTTCACTTCCACGAAGTGAAACGAACTTAGCCGAACTATTCTCCGTTGGTAATGTTACCCCCAAAGACTTCTCCGTTCAACACGCGCGCCAAGCAGCACCACGTGACGCTTCCTCCCACACAAAGGACTCCGCTCACGCACGCGGCCCGACAGGGCCGTGCAGGAATGACGCGATACAGAGTGACCAAGAATACAGCTTTGCAAGTATATCTTTTTTACAGAGCTTCTAAGAAGCCTTAAGATGTGTTTTCGTGTTGTTTCAGGAAAGTTGACTGTCTAGGTGAAAGTAACCCTATCTCTCTCTCTCTTACTAGCTCTCACGCGTGTAATTTATCCATATCTCTATATCACACACACTTCCTCGTTCATTGATGTCTTATTGTGTTTTGTATGTCTATTATGTTTGTAAATATATATGTATATATATATTCCATGGCAACTGTAGTAAATATATAAGTAGACATGCCTTTATTAAATCCATTATATTCATTTGATTGATTCATTTACTTTGCTCATTTTCAAGTCCCTTAAGTGCAAACAGGTCCTACTCGCTTTATCAATTAAAGATACTTTAAAGAGTATGTGTTTATAGGGCAGCAAACCCAATTCTTCTGGCCAGAGAATTGCGTTTCCTGAAATCCTATAAAGTAAGATGATATTGTGGATCCCCACAATATTATTCTGGCAATTGAGCTAATTAATTTTGCCTGTTTTGTAAGACGTGATCAGTGTAATTAACTGTAATCAACTTGTAGTTAAAATGCAAGGATACACAGTTAAATATGCAGGTAAAAGGACATCCTCCCTTAGAGGGAGATTTATTAACATGTAAGACTGATCTAATCCAAACATGTATGAATAATTATTAATTATGAATTATTAATTATGATATACAAATTCCCCACGGATTAGATCCGCCCAAAGTCTTTACATATTGTTATGCCTGATCGGTGTACATAGTGGTGTATCATATGGTAAACTTGACTTTAATGATTTTCCATTTGTATGTTTATGCACTTTTACCAATTTCACTTTGTGTTAGTTGATCTGTCTCCTCAGCATCACTGTCATCACTTGGATTAGAATCGGTTAAGTCGAGGGTTTCTAACAAAAAACAAACAATTTGAGTGTTAAGTCAAGTATAGCAAATGTCAGGAGCAAATTAAATAATCACATATTGACCATTTGGAAAAATATTACTTTGGTAAAGATAAATTGTCTGTATGTAACATCTACTCTTGTGTAATGGAAATCATGACTGAGGTAACCTAAACCTGGATCTTCACCCAACCCCCACAACATGACATACACAGTAAATATGAGGACATACAACACAACACATATCCCAATCTGACTGAGGTAACCTAAACCTGGATCTTCACCCAACCCCCACAACATGACATACACAGTAAATATGAGGACATACAACACAACACATATCCCAATCTGACTGAGGTAACCTAAACCTGGATCTTCACCCAACCCCCACAACATGACATACACAGTAAATATGAGGACATACAACACAACACATATCCCAATCTGACTGAGGTAACCTAAACCTGGATCTTCACCCAACCCCTACAACATGACATACACAGTAAATATGAGGACATACAACACAACACATATCCCAATCTGACTGAGGTAACCTAAACCTGGATCTTCACCCAACCCCCACAACATGACATACACAGTAAATATGAGGACATACAACACAACACATATCCCAATCTGACTGAGGTAACCTAAACCTGGATCTTCACCCAACCCCTACAACATGACATACACAGTAAATATGAGGACATACAACACAACACATATCTCAATCTGACTGAGGTAACCTAAACCTGGATATTCACCCAACCCCCACAACATGACATACACAGTAAATATGAGGACATACAACACAACACATATCTCAATCTGACTGAGGTAACCTAAACCTGGATATTCACCCAACCCCCACAACATGACATACACAGTAAATATGAGGACATACAACACAACACATATCCCAATCTGACTGAGGTAACCTAAACCTGGATATTCACCCAACCCCTACAACATGACATACACAGTAAATATGAGGACATACAACACAACACATATCTCAATCTGACTGAGGTAACCTAAACCTGGATATTCACCCAACCCCCACAACATGACATACACAGTAAATATGAGGACATACAACACAACACATATCCCAATCTGACTGAGGTAACCTAAACCTGGATATTCACCCAACCCCCACAACATGACATACACAGTAAATATGAGGACATACAACACAACACATATCCCAATCTGACTGAGGTAACCTAAACCTGGATATTCACCCAACCCCCACAACATGACATACACAGTAAATATGAGGACATACAACACAACACATATCTCAATCTGACTGAGGTAACCTAAACCTGGATATTCACCCAACCCCCACAACATGACATACACAGTAAATATGAGGACATACAACACAACACATATCTCAATCTGACTGAGGTAACCTAAACCTGGATATTCACCCAACCCCCACAACATGACATACACAGTAAATATGAGGACATACAACACAACACATATCTCAATCTGACTGAGGTAACCTAAACCTGGATCTTCACCCAACCCCCACAACATGACATACACAGTAAATATGAGGACATACAACACAACACATATCTCAATCTGACTGAGGTAACCTAAACCTGGATATTCACCCAACCCCCACAACATGACATACACAGTAAATATGAGGACATACAACACAACACATATCTCAATCTGACTGAGGTAACCTAAACCTGGATCTTCACCCAACCCCCACAACATGACATACACAGTAAATATGAGGACATACAACACAACACATATCTCAATCTGACTGAGGTAACCTAAACCTGGATATTCACCCAACCCCCACAACATGACATACACAGTAAATATGAGGACATACAACACAACACATATCCCAATCTGACTGAGGTAACCTAAACCTGGATCTTCACCCAACCCCCACAACATGACATACACAGTAAATATGAGGACATACAACACAACACATATCCCAATCTGACTGAGGTAACCTAAACCTGGATCTTCACCCAACCCCCACAACATGACATACACAGTAAATATGAGGACATACAACACAACACATATCCCAATCTGACTGAGGTAACCTAAACCTGGATATTCACCCAACCCCCACAACATGACATACACAGTAAATATGAGGACATACAACACAACACATATCCCAATCTGACTGAGGTAACCTAAACCTGGATCTTCACCCAACCCCCACAACATGACATACACAGTAAATATGAGGACATACAACACAACACATATCCCAATCTGACTGAGGTAACCTAAACCTGGATATTCACCCAACCCCCACAACATGACATACACAGTAAATATGAGGACATACAACACAACACATATCCCAATCTGACTGAGGTAACCTAAACCTGGATATTCACCCAACCCCCACAACATGACATACACAGTAAATATGAGGACATACAACACAACACATATCCCAATCTGACTGAGGTAACCTAAACCTGGATATTCACCCAACCCCCACAACATGACATACACAGTAAATATAAGGACATACAACACAACACATATCTCAATCTGACTGAGGTAACCTAAACCTGGATATTCACCCAACCCCCACAACATGACATACACAGTAAATATGAGGACATACAACACAACACATATCTCAGTCTGACTGAGGTAACCTAAACCTGGATATTCACCCAACCCCCACAACATGACATACACAGTAAATATGAGGACATACAACACAACACATATCTCAATCTGACTGAGGTAACCTAAACCTGGATCTTCACCCAACCCCCACAACATGACATACACAGTAAATATGAGGACATACAACACAACACATATCCCAATCTGACTGAGGTAACCTAAACCTGGATCTTCACCCAACCCCCACAACATGACATACACAGTAAATATGAGGACATACAACACAACACATATCCCAATCTGACTGAGGTAACCTAAACCTGGATCTTCACCCAACCCCCACAACATGACATACACAGTAAATATGAGGACATACAACACAACACATATCTCAATCTGACTGAGGTAACCTAAACCTGGATATTCACCCAACCCCCACAACATGACATACACAGTAAATATGAGGACATACAACACAACACATATCCCAATCTGACTGAGGTAACCTAAACCTGGATCTTCACCCAACCCCCACAACATGACATACACAGTAAATATGAGGACATACAACACAACACATATCCCAATCTGACTGAGGTAACCTAAACCTGGATCTTCACCCAACCCCTACAACATGACATACACAGTAAATATGAGGACATACAACACAACACATATCCCAATCTGACTGAGGTAACCTAAACCTGGATATTCACCCAACCCCCACAACATGACATCAACAGTAAATATGAGGACATACAACACAACACATATCCCAATCTGACTGAGGTAACCTAAACCTGGATCTTCACCCAACCCCCACAACATGACATACACAGTAAATATGAGGACATACAACACAACACATATCTCAATCTGACTGAGGTAACCTAAACCTGGATATTCACCCAACCCCCACAACATGACATACACAGTAAATATGAGGACATACAACACAACACATATCCCAATCTGACTGAGGTAACCTAAACCTGGATCTTCACCCAACCCCCACAACATGACATACACAGTAAATATGAGGACATACAACACAACACATATCCCAATCTGACTGAGGTAACCTAAACCTGGATCTTCACCCAACCCCCACAACATGACATACACAGTAAATATAAGGACATACAACACAACACATATCCCAGTCTGACTGAGGTAACCTAAACCTGGATCTTCACCCAACCCCCACAACATGACATACACAGTAAATATGAGGACATACAACACAACACATATCCCAATCTGACTGAGGTAACCTAAACCTGGATATTCACCCAACCCCCACAACATGACATACACAGTAAATATGAGGACATACAACACAACACATATCTCAATCTGACTGAGGTAACCTAAACCTGGATCTTCACCCAACCCCCACAACATGACATACACAGTAAATATGAGGACATACAACACAACACATATCCCAATCTGACTGAGGTAACCTAAACCTGGATATTCACCCAACCCCCACAACATGACATACACAGTAAATATGAGGACATACAACACAACACATATCTCAGTCTGACTGAGGTAACCTAAACCTGGATCTTCACCCAACCCCCACAACATGACATACACAGTAAATATGAGGACATACAACACAACACATATCCCAATCTGACTGAGGTAACCTAAACCTGGATATTCACCCAACCCCCACAACATGACATACACAGTAAATATAAGGACATACAACACAACACATATCCCAATCTGACTGAGGTAACCTAAACCTGGATCTTCACCCAACCCCCACAACATGACATACACAGTAAATATAAGGACATACAACACAACACATATCCCAGTCTGACTGAGGTAACCTAAACCTGGATCTTCACCCAACCCCCACAACATGACATACACAGTAAATATGAGGACATACAACACAACACATATCCCAATCTGACTGAGGTAACCTAAACCTGGATATTCACCCAACCCCCACAACATGACATACACAGTAAATATGAGGACATACAACACAACACATATCCCAATCTGACTGAGGTAACCTAAACCTGGATCTTCACCCAACCCCCACAACATGACATACACAGTAAATATGAGGACATACAACACAACACATATCCCAATCTGACTGAGGTAACCTAAACCTGGATATTCACCCAACCCCCACAACATGACATACACAGTAAATATGAGGACATACAACACAACACATATCCCAATCTGACTGAGGTAACCTAAACCTGGATCTTCACCCAACCCCCACAACATGACATACACAGTAAATATGAGGACATACAACACAACACATATCCCAATCTGACTGAGGTAACCTAAACCTGGATCTTCACCCAACCCCTACAACATGACATACACAGTAAATATGAGGACATACAACACAACACATATCCCAATCTGACTGAGGTAACCTAAACCTGGATATTCACCCAACCCCCACAACATGACATACACAGTAAATATGAGGACATACAACACAACACATATCCCAATCTGACTGAGGTAACCTAAACCTGGATATTCACCCAACCCCCACAACATGACATACACAGTAAATATGAGGACATACAACACAACACATATCCCAATCTGACTGAGGTAACCTAAACCTGGATATTCACCCAACCCCCACAACATGATGTACACAGTAAATATGAGGACATACAACACAACACATATCTCAATCTGACTGAGGTAACCTAAACCTGGATCTTCACCCAACCCCCACAACATGACATACACAGTAAATATGAGGACATACAACACAACACATATCCCAATCTGACTGAGGTAACCTAAACCTGGATATTCACCCAACCCCCACAACATGACATACACAGTAAATATGAGGACATACAACACAACACATATCCCAATCTGACTGAGGTAACCTAAACCTGGATATTCACCCAACCCCCACAACATGACATACACAGTAAATATGAGGACATACAACACAACACATATCTCAATCTGACTGAGGTAACCTAAACCTGGATATTCACCCAACCCCCACAACATGACATACACAGTAAATATGAGGACATACAACACAACACATATCCCAATCTGACTGAGGTAACCTAAACCTGGATATTCACCCAACCCCCACAACATGACATACACAGTAAATATGAGGACATACAACACAACACATATCCCAATCTGACTGAGGTAACCTAAACCTGGATATTCACCCAACCCCCACAACATGACATACACAGTAAATATGAGGACATACAACACAACACATATCTCAGTCTGACTGAGGTAACCTAAACCTGGATATTCACCCAACCCCCACAACATGACATACACAGTAAATATGAGGACATACAACACAACACATATCCCAATCTGACTGAGGTAACCTAAACCTGGATATTCACCCAACCCCCACAACATGACATACACAGTAAATATGAGGACATACAACACAACACATATCTCAATCTGACTGAGGTAACCTAAACCTGGATATTCACCCAACCCCCACAACATGACATACACAGTAAATATGAGGACATACAACACAACACATATCTCAATCTGACTGAGGTAACCTAAACCTGGATATTCACCCAACCCCCACAACATGACATACACAGTAAATATGAGGACATACAACACAACACATATCTCAATCTGACTGAGGTAACCTAAACCTGGATCTTCACCCAACCCCCACAACATGACATACACAGTAAATATGAGGACATACAACACAACACATATCCCAATCTGACTGAGGTAACCTAAACCTGGATCTTCACCCAACCCCCACAACATGACATACACAGTAAATATGAGGACATACAACACAACACATATCCCAATCTGACTGAGGTAACCTAAACCTGGATATTCACCCAACCCCCACAACATGACATACACAGTAAATATGAGGACATACAACACAACACATATCTCAATCTGACTGAGGTAACCTAAACCTGGATCTTCACCCAACCCCCACAACATGACATACACAGTAAATATGAGGACATACAACACAACACATATCCCAATCTGACTGAGGTAACCTAAACCTGGATCTTCACCCAACCCCCACAACATGACATACACAGTAAATATGAGGACATACAACACAACACATATCCCAATCTGACTGAGGTAACCTAAACCTGGATCTTCACCCAACCCCCATAACATGACATACACAGTAAATATGAGGACATACAACACAACACGTATCTCAATCTGACTGAGGTAACCTAAACCTGGATCTTCACCCAACCCCCACAACATGACATACACAGTAAATATGAGGACATACAACACAACACATATCCCAATCTGACTGAGGTAACCTAAACCTGGATATTCACCCAACCCCCACAACATGACATACACAGTAAATATGAGGACATACAACACAACACATATCCCAATCTGACTGAGGTAACCTAAACCTGGATATTCACCCAACCCCCACAACATGACATACACAGTAAATATGAGGACATACAACACAACACATATCCCAATCTGACTGAGGTAACCTAAACCTGGATCTTCACCCAACCCCCACAACATGACATACACAGTAAATATGAGGACATACAACACAACACATATCCCAATCTGACTGAGGTAACCTAAACCTGGATATTCACCCAACCCCCACAACATGACATACACAGTAAATATGAGGACATACAACACAACACATATCTCAGTCTGACTGAGGTAACCTAAACCTGGATATTCACCCAACCCCCACAACATGACATACACAGTAAATATGAGGACATACAACACAACACATATCTCAATCTGACTGAGGTAACCTAAACCTGGATCTTCACCCAACCCCCACAACATGACATACACAGTAAATATGAGGACATACAACACAACACATATCCCAATCTGACTGAGGTAACCTAAACCTGGATCTTCACCCAACCCCCACAACATGACATACACAGTAAATATGAGGACATACAACACAACACATATCTCAGTCTGACTGAGGTAACCTAAACCTGGATATTCACCCAACCCCCACAACATGACATACACAGTAAATATGAGGACATACAACACAACACATATCCCAATCTGACTGAGGTAACCTAAACCTGGATATTCACCCAACCCCCACAACATGACATACACAGTAAATATGAGGACATACAACACAACACATATCCCAATCTGACTGAGGTAACCTAAACCTGGATATTCACCCAACCCCCACAACATGACATACACAGTAAATATGAGGACATACAACACAACACATATCCCAATCTGACTGAGGTAACCTAAACCTGGATCTTCACCCAACCCCCACAACATGACATACACAGTAAATATGAGGACATACAACACAACACATATCTCAATCTGACTGAGGTAACCTAAACCTGGATCTTCACCCAACCCCCACAACATGACATACACAGTAAATATGAGGACATACAACACAACACATATCTCAATCTGACTGAGGTAACCTAAACCTGGATCTTCACCCAACCCCCATAACATGACATACACAGTAAATATGAGGACATACAACACAACACATATCCCAATCTGACTGAGGTAACCTAAACCTGGATATTCACCCAACCCCCACAACATGACATACACAGTAAATATGAGGACATACAACACAACACATATCTCAATCTGACTGAGGTAACCTAAACCTGGATCTTCACCCAACCCCCACAACATGACATACACAGTAAATATGAGGACATACAACACAACACATATCCCAATCTGACTGAGGTAACCTAAACCTGGATATTCACCCAACCCCCACAACATGACATACACAGTAAATATGAGGACATACAACACAACACATATCTCAATCTGACTGAGGTAACCTAAACCTGGATCTTCACCCAACCCCCACAACATGACATACACAGTAAATATAAGGACATACAACACAACACATATCCCAATCTGACTGAGGTAACCTAAACCTGGATATTCACCCAACCCCCACAACATGACATACACAGTAAATATGAGGACATACAACACAACACATATCCCAATCTGACTGAGGTAACCTAAACCTGGATATTCACCCAACCCCCACAACATGACATACACAGTAAATATGAGGACATACAACACAACACATATCTCAATCTGACTGAGGTAACCTAAACCTGGATCTTCACCCAACCCCCACAACATGACATACACAGTAAATATGAGGACATACAACACAACACATATCCCAATCTGACTGAGGTAACCTAAACCTGGATATTCACCCAACCCCCACAACATGACATACACAGTAAATATGAGGACATACAACACAACACATATCTCAATCTGACTGAGGTAACCTAAACCTGGATATTCACCCAACCCCCACAACATGACATACACAGTAAATATGAGGACATACAACACAACACATATCCCAATCTGACTGAGGTAACCTAAACCTGGATATTCACCCAACCCCCACAACATGACATACACAGTAAATATGAGGACATACAACACAACACATATCTCAATCTGACTGAGGTAACCTAAACCTGGATCTTCACCCAACCCCCACAACATGACATACACAGTAAATATGAGGACATACAACACAACACATATCCCAATCTGACTGAGGTAACCTAAACCTGGATATTCACCCAACCCCCACAACATGACATACACAGTAAATATGAGGACATACAACACAACACATATCTCAGTCTGACTGAGGTAACCTAAACCTGGATCTTCACCCAACCCCCACAACATGACATACACAGTAAATATGAGGACATACAACACAACACATATCCCAATCTGACTGAGGTAACCTAAACCTGGATCTTCACCCAACCCCCACAACATGACATACACAGTAAATATGAGGACATACAACACAACACATATCCCAATCTGACTGAGGTAACCTAAACCTGGATCTTCACCCAACCCCCACAACATGACATACACAGTAAATATGAGGACATACAACACAACACATATCTCAATCTGACTGAGGTAACCTAAACCTGGATCTTCACCCAACCCCCACAACATGACATACACAGTAAATATGAGGACATACAACACAACACATATCTCAATCTGACTGAGGTAACCTAAACCTGGATCTTCACCCAACCCCCACAACATGATGTACACAGTAAATATGAGGACATACAACACAACACATATCCCAATCTGACTGAGGTAACCTAAACCTGGATATTCACCCAACCCCCACAACATGACATACACAGTAAATATGAGGACATACAACACAACACATATCCCAATCTGACTGAGGTAACCTAAACCTGGATATTCACCCAACCCCCACAACATGACATACACAGTAAATATGAGGACATACAACACAACACATATCCCAATCTGACTGAGGTAACCTAAACCTGGATCTTCACCCAACCCCCACAACATGACATACACAGTAAATATGAGGACATACAACACAACACATATCTCAGTCTGACTGAGGTAACCTAAACCTGGATCTTCACCCAACCCCCACAACATGACATACACAGTAAATATGAGGACATACAACACAACACATATCTCAATCTGACTGAGGTAACCTAAACCTGGATATTCACCCAACCCCCACAACATGACATACACAGTAAATATGAGGACATACAACACAACACATATCCCAATCTGACTGAGGTAACCTAAACCTGGATATTCACCCAACCCCCATAACATGACATCAACAGTAAATATGAGGACATACAACACAACACATATCTCAGTCTGACTGAGGTAACCTAAACCTGGATCTTCACCCAACCCCCACAACATGACATACACAGTAAATATGAGGACATACAACACAACACATATCCCAATCTGACTGAGGTAACCTAAACCTGGATATTCACCCAACCCCCACAACATGACATACACAGTAAATATGAGGACATACAACACAACACATATCCCAATCTGACTGAGGTAACCTAAACCTGGATCTTCACCCAACCCCCACAACATGACATACACAGTAAATATGAGGACATACAACACAACACATATCTCAATCTGACTGAGGTAACCTAAACCTGGATATTCACCCAACCCCCACAACATGACATACACAGTAAATATGAGGACATACAACACAACACATATCTCAATCTGACTGAGGTAACCTAAACCTGGATCTTCACCCAACCCCTACAACATGACATACACAGTAAATATGAGGACATACAACACAACACATATCCCAATCTGACTGAGGTAACCTAAACCTGGATATTCACCCAACCCCCACAACATGACATCAACAGTAAATATGAGGACATACAACACAACACATATCTCAATCTGACTGAGGTAACCTAAACCTGGATATTCACCCAACCCCCACAACATGACATACACAGTAAATATGAGGACATACAACACAACACATATCTCAATCTGACTGAGGTAACCTAAACCTGGATCTTCACCCAACCCCCACAACATGACATACACAGTAAATATGAGGACATACAACACAACACATATCTCAATCTGACTGAGGTAACCTAAACCTGGATCTTCACCCAACCCCCACAACATGACATACACAGTAAATATGAGGACATACAACACAACACATATCTCAATCTGACTGAGGTAACCTAAACCTGGATCTTCACCCAACCCCCACAACATGACATACACAGTAAATATGAGGACATACAACACAACACATATCCCAATCTGACTGAGGTAACCTAAACCTGGATCTTCACCCAACCCCCACAACATGACATACACAGTAAATATGAGGACATACAACACAACACATATCTCAATCTGACTGAGGTAACCTAAACCTGGATCTTCACCCAACCCCCACAACATGACATACACAGTAAATATGAGGACATACAACACAACACATATCCCAATCTGACTGAGGTAACCTAAACCTGGATATTCACCCAACCCCCACAACATGACATCAACAGTAAATATGAGGACATACAACACAACACATATCCCAATCTGACTGAGGTAACCTAAACCTGGATATTCACCCAACCCCCACAACATGACATACACAGTAAATATGAGGACATACAACACAACACATATCTCAATCTGACTGAGGTAACCTAAACCTGGATATTCACCCAACCCCTACAACATGACATCAACAGTAAATATGAGGACATACAACACAACACATATCTCAATCTGACTGAGGTAACCTAAACCTGGATCTTCACCCAACCCCCACAACATGACATACACAGTAAATATGAGGACATACAACACAACACATATCCCAATCTGACTGAGGTAACCTAAACCTGGATCTTCACCCAACCCCCACAACATGACATACACAGTAAATATGAGGACATACAACACAACACATATCTCAATCTGACTGAGGTAACCTAAACCTGGATATTCACCCAACCCCTACAACATGACATCAACAGTAAATATGAGGACATACAACACAACACATATCTCAATCTGACTGAGGTAACCTAAACCTGGATATTCACCCAACCCCCACAACATGACATACACAGTAAATATGAGGACATACAACACAACACATATCCCAATCTGACTGAGGTAACCTAAACCTGGATCTTCACCCAACCCCCACAACATGACATACACAGTAAATATGAGGACATACAACACAACACATATCCCAATCTGACTGAGGTAACCTAAACCTGGATCTTCACCCAACCCCCACAACATGACATACACAGTAAATATGAGGACATACAACACAACACATATCTCAATCTGACTGAGGTAACCTAAACCTGGATATTCACCCAACCCCCACAACATGACATACACAGTAAATATGAGGACATACAACACAACACATATCTCAATCTGACTGAGGTAACCTAAACCTGGATCTTCACCCAACCCCCACAACATGACATACACAGTAAATATGAGGACATACAACACAACACATATCCCAATCTGACTGAGGTAACCTAAACCTGGATCTTCACCCAACCCCTACAACATGACATCAACAGTAAATATGAGGACATACAACACAACACATATCCCAATCTGACTGAGGTAACCTAAACCTGGATATTCACCCAACCCCCATAACATGACATCAACAGTAAATATGAGGACATACAACACAACACATATCCCAATCTGACTGAGGTAACCTAAACCTGGATATTCACCCAACCCCCACAACATGACATACACAGTAAATATGAGGACATACAACACAACACATATCCCAATCTGACTGAGGTAACCTAAACCTGGATCTTCACCCAACCCCTACAACATGACATCAACAGTAAATATGAGGACATACAACACAACACATATCCCAATCTGACTGAGGTAACCTAAACCTGGATATTCACCCAACCCCCATAACATGACATACACAGTAAATATGAGGACATACAACACAACACATATCCCAATCTGACTGAGGTAACCTAAACCTGGATCTTCACCCAACCCCCACAACATGACATACACAGTAAATATGAGGACATACAACACAACACATATCTCAATCTGACTGAGGTAACCTAAACCTGGATCTTCACCCAACCCCCACAACATGACATACACAGTAAATATGAGGACATACAACACAACACATATCCCAATCTGACTGAGGTAACCTAAACCTGGATCTTCACCCAACCCCCACAACATGACATACACAGTAAATATGAGGACATACAACACAACACATATCCCAATCTGACTGAGGTAACCTAAACCTGGATCTTCACCCAACCCCCACAACATGACATACACAGTAAATATGAGGACATACAACACAACACATATCCCAATCTGACTGAGGTAACCTAAACCTGGATCTTCACCCAACCCCCACAACATGACATACACAGTAAATATGAGGACATACAACACAACACATATCCCAATCTGACTGAGGTAACCTAAACCTGGATATTCACCCAACCCCCACAACATGACATACACAGTAAATATGAGGACATACAACACAACACATATCTCAATCTGACTGAGGTAACCTAAACCTGGATCTTCACCCAACCCCCACAACATGACATACACAGTAAATATGAGGACATACAACACAACACATATCTCAATCTGACTGAGGTAACCTAAACCTGGATCTTCACCCAACCCCCACAACATGACATACACAGTAAATATGAGGACATACAACACAACACATATCCCAATCTGACTGAGGTAACCTAAACCTGGATCTTCACCCAACCCCCACAACATGACATACACAGTAAATATGAGGACATACAACACAACACATATCTCAATCTGACTGAGGTAACCTAAACCTGGATCTTCACCCAACCCCCACAACATGACATACACAGTAAATATGAGGACATACAACACAACACATATCCCAATCTGACTGAGGTAACCTAAACCTGGATATTCACCCAACCCCCACAACATGACATACACAGTAAATATAAGGACATACAACACAACACATATCCCAATCTGACTGAGGTAACCTAAACCTGGATATTCACCCAACCCCCACAACATGACATACACAGTAAATATGAGGACATACAACACAACACATATCCCAATCTGACTGAGGTAACCTAAACCTGGATCTTCACCCAACCCCCACAACATGACATACACAGTAAATATGAGGACATACAACACAACACATATCCCAATCTGACTGAGGTAACCTAAACCTGGATATTCACCCAACCCCCACAACATGACATACACAGTAAATATGAGGACATACAACACAACACATATCCCAATCTGACTGAGGTAACCTAAACCTGGATATTCACCCAACCCCCACAACATGACATACACAGTAAATATGAGGACATACAACACAACACATATCCCAATCTGACTGAGGTAACCTAAACCTGGATATTCACCCAACCCCCACAACATGACATACACAGTAAATATGAGGACATACAACACAACACATATCCCAATCTGACTGAGGTAACCTAAACCTGGATATTCACCCAACCCCCACAACATGACATACACAGTAAATATGAGGACATACAACACAACACATATCTCAATCTGACTGAGGTAACCTAAACCTGGATCTTCACCCAACCCCCACAACATGACATACACAGTAAATATGAGGACATACAACACAACACATATCCCAATCTGACTGAGGTAACCTAAACCTGGATCTTCACCCAACCCCCACAACATGACATACACAGTAAATATGAGGACATACAACACAACACATATCTCAATCTGACTGAGGTAACCTAAACCTGGATATTCACCCAACCCCCACAACATGACATACACAGTAAATATGAGGACATACAACACAACACATATCTCAATCTGACTGAGGTAACCTAAACCTGGATCTTCACCCAACCCCCACAACATGACATACACAGTAAATATGAGGACATACAACACAACACATATCTCAGTCTGACTGAGGTAACCTAAACCTGGATATTCACCCAACCCCCACAACATGACATACACAGTAAATATGAGGACATACAACACAACACATATCTCAGTCTGACTGAGGTAACCTAAACCTGGATATTCACCCAACCCCCACAACATGACATACACAGTAAATATGAGGACATACAACACAACACATATCCCAATCTGACTGAGGTAACCTAAACCTGGATATTCACCCAACCCCCACAACATGACATACACAGTAAATATGAGGACATACAACACAACACATATCCCAATCTGACTGAGGTAACCTAAACCTGGATCTTCACCCAACCCCCACAACATGACATACACAGTAAATATGAGGACATACAACACAACACATATCCCAATCTGACTGAGGTAACCTAAACCTGGATATTCACCCAACCCCCACAACATGACATCAACAGTAAATATGAGGACATACAACACAACACATATCCCAATCTGACTGAGGTAACCTAAACCTGGATATTCACCCAACCCCCACAACATGACATACACAGTAAATATGAGGACATACAACACAACACATATCTCAATCTGACTGAGGTAACCTAAACCTGGATATTCACCCAACCCCCACAACATGACATCAACAGTAAATATGAGGACATACAACACAACACATATCCCAATCTGACTGAGGTAACCTAAACCTGGATATTCACCCAACCCCCACAACATGACATCAACAGTAAATATGAGGACATACAACACAACACATATCCCAATCTGACTGAGGTAACCTAAACCTGGATATTCACCCAACCCCCACAACATGACATACACAGTAAATATGAGGACATACAACACAACACATATCTCAATCTGACTGAGGTAACCTAAACCTGGATCTTCACCCAACCCCCACAACATGACATACACAGTAAATATGAGGACATACAACACAACACATATCCCAATCTGACTGAGGTAACCTAAACCTGGATCTTCACCCAACCCCCACAACATGACATACACAGTAAATATGAGGACATACAACACAACACATATCTCAATCTGACTGAGGTAACCTAAACCTGGATATTCACCCAACCCCCACAACATGACATACACAGTAAATATGAGGACATACAACACAACACATATCTCAATCTGACTGAGGTAACCTAAACCTGGATCTTCACCCAACCCCCACAACATGACATACACAGTAAATATGAGGACATACAACACAACACATATCTCAGTCTGACTGAGGTAACCTAAACCTGGATATTCACCCAACCCCCACAACATGACATACACAGTAAATATGAGGACATACAACACAACACATATCTCAGTCTGACTGAGGTAACCTAAACCTGGATATTCACCCAACCCCCACAACATGACATACACAGTAAATATGAGGACATACAACACAACACATATCCCAATCTGACTGAGGTAACCTAAACCTGGATATTCACCCAACCCCCACAACATGACATACACAGTAAATATGAGGACATACAACACAACACATATCCCAATCTGACTGAGGTAACCTAAACCTGGATCTTCACCCAACCCCCACAACATGACATACACAGTAAATATGAGGACATACAACACAACACATATCCCAATCTGACTGAGGTAACCTAAACCTGGATATTCACCCAACCCCCACAACATGACATCAACAGTAAATATGAGGACATACAACACAACACATATCCCAATCTGACTGAGGTAACCTAAACCTGGATATTCACCCAACCCCCACAACATGACATACACAGTAAATATGAGGACATACAACACAACACATATCTCAATCTGACTGAGGTAACCTAAACCTGGATATTCACCCAACCCCCACAACATGACATCAACAGTAAATATGAGGACATACAACACAACACATATCCCAATCTGACTGAGGTAACCTAAACCTGGATATTCACCCAACCCCCACAACATGACATCAACAGTAAATATGAGGACATACAACACAACACATATCCCAATCTGACTGAGGTAACCTAAACCTGGATATTCACCCAACCCCCACAACATGACATACACAGTAAATATGAGGACATACAACACAACACATATCCCAATCTGACTGAGGTAACCTAAACCTGGATATTCACCCAACCCCCACAACATGACATCAACAGTAAATATGAGGACATACAACACAACACATATCCCAATCTGACTGAGGTAACCTAAACCTGGATATTCACCCAACCCCCACAACATGACATACACAGTAAATATGAGGACATACAACACAACACATATCTCAATCTGACTGAGGTAACCTAAACCTGGATATTCACCCAACCCCCACAACATGACATCAACAGTAAATATGAGGACATACAACACAACACATATCCCAATCTGACTGAGGTAACCTAAACCTGGATATTCACCCAACCCCCACAACATGACATACACAGTAAATATGAGGACATACAACACAACACATATCCCAATCTGACTGAGGTAACCTAAACCTGGATATTCACCCAACCCCCACAACATGACATACACAGTAAATATGAGGACATACAACACAACACATATCCCAATCTGACTGAGGTAACCTAAACCTGGATATTCACCCAACCCCCACAACATGACATACACAGTAAATATGAGGACATACAACACAACACATATCCCAATCTGACTGAGGTAACCTAAACCTGGATCTTCACCCAACCCCCACAACATGACATACACAGTAAATATGAGGACATACAACACAACACATATCTCAATCTGACTGAGGTAACCTAAACCTGGATATTCACCCAACCCCCACAACATGACATACACAGTAAATATGAGGACATACAACACAACACATATCCCAATCTGACTGAGGTAACCTAAACCTGGATATTCACCCAACCCCCACAACATGACATACACAGTAAATATGAGGACATACAACACAACACATATCCCAATCTGACTGAGGTAACCTAAACCTGGATCTTCACCCAACCCCCACAACATGACATACACAGTAAATATGAGGACATACAACACAACACATATCCCAATCTGACTGAGGTAACCTAAACCTGGATATTCACCCAACCCCCACAACATGACATACACAGTAAATATGAGGACATACAACACAACACATATCCCAATCTGACTGAGGTAACCTAAACCTGGATATTCACCCAACCCCCACAACATGACATACACAGTAAATATGAGGACATACAACACAACACATATCTCAATCTGACTGAGGTAACCTAAACCTGGATCTTCACCCAACCCCCACAACATGACATACACAGTAAATATAAGGACATACAACACAACACATATCTCAATCTGACTGAGGTAACCTAAACCTGGATCTTCACCCAACCCCCACAACATGACATACACAGTAAATATAAGGACATACAACACAACACATATCCCAATCTGACTGAGGTAACCTAAACCTGGATCTTCACCCAACCCCCACAACATGACATACACAGTAAATATGAGGACATACAACACAACACATATCCCAATCTGACTGAGGTAACCTAAACCTGGATATTCACCCAACCCCCACAACATGACATACACAGTAAATATGAGGACATACAACACAACACATATCCCAATCTGACTGAGGTAACCTAAACCTGGATCTTCACCCAACCCCCACAACATGACATACACAGTAAATATGAGGACATACAACACAACACATATCCCAATCTGACTGAGGTAACCTAAACCTGGATATTCACCCAACCCCCACAACATGACATACACAGTAAATATGAGGACATACAACACAACACATATCCCAATCTGACTGAGGTAACCTAAACCTGGATATTCACCCAACCCCCACAACATGACATACACAGTAAATATGAGGACATACAACACAACACATATCCCAATCTGACTGAGGTAACCTAAACCTGGATCTTCACCCAACCCCCACAACATGACATACACAGTAAATATGAGGACATACAACACAACACATATCCCAATCTGACTGAGGTAACCTAAACCTGGATATTCACCCAACCCCCACAACATGACATACACAGTAAATATGAGGACATACAACACAACACATATCCCAATCTGACTGAGGTAACCTAAACCTGGATATTCACCCAACCCCCACAACATGACATACACAGTAAATATGAGGACATACAACACAACACATATCCCAATCTGACTGAGGTAACCTAAACCTGGATCTTCACCCAACCCCCACAACATGACATACACAGTAAATATGAGGACATACAACACAACACATATCCCAATCTGACTGAGGTAACCTAAACCTGGATATTCACCCAACCCCCACAACATGACATACACAGTAAATATGAGGACATACAACACAACACATATCCCAATCTGACTGAGGTAACCTAAACCTGGATATTCACCCAACCCCCACAACATGACATACACAGTAAATATGAGGACATACAACACAACACATATCTCAATCTGACTGAGGTAACCTAAACCTGGATCTTCACCCAACCCCCACAACATGACATACACAGTAAATATGAGGACATACAACACAACACATATCCCAATCTGACTGAGGTAACCTAAACCTGGATATTCACCCAACCCCCACAACATGACATACACAGTAAATATGAGGACATACAACACAACACATATCTCAGTCTGACTGAGGTAACCTAAACCTGGATCTTCACCCAACCCCCACAACATGACATACACAGTAAATATGAGGACATACAACACAACACATATCCCAATCTGACTGAGGTAACCTAAACCTGGATATTCACCCAACCCCCACAACATGACATACACAGTAAATATGAGGACATACAACACAACACATATCTCAATCTGACTGAGGTAACCTAAACCTGGATCTTCACCCAACCCCCACAACATGACATACACAGTAAATATGAGGACATACAACACAACACATATCCCAATCTGACTGAGGTAACCTAAACCTGGATATTCACCCAACCCCCACAACATGACATACACAGTAAATATGAGGACATACAACACAACACATATCTCAATCTGACTGAGGTAACCTAAACCTGGATATTCACCCAACCCCCACAACATGACATACACAGTAAATATGAGGACATACAACACAACACATATCCCAATCTGACTGAGGTAACCTAAACCTGGATATTCACCCAACCCCCACAACATGACATACACAGTAAATATGAGGACATACAACACAACACATATCCCAATCTGACTGAGGTAACCTAAACCTGGATATTCACCCAACCCCCACAACATGACATACACAGTAAATATGAGGACATACAACACAACACATATCTCAATCTGACTGAGGTAACCTAAACCTGGATCTTCACCCAACCCCCACAACATGACATACACAGTAAATATGAGGACATACAACACAACACATATCCCAATCTGACTGAGGTAACCTAAACCTGGATCTTCACCCAACCCCCACAACATGACATACACAGTAAATATGAGGACATACAACACAACACATATCCCAATCTGACTGAGGTAACCTAAACCTGGATCTTCACCCAACCCCCACAACATGACATACACAGTAAATATGAGGACATACAACACAACACATATCCCAATCTGACTGAGGTAACCTAAACCTGGATCTTCACCCAACCCCCACAACATGACATACACAGTAAATATAAGGACATACAACACAACACATATCCCAATCTGACTGAGGTAACCTAAACCTGGATCTTCACCCAACCCCCACAACATGACATACACAGTAAATATGAGGACATACAACACAACACATATCCCAATCTGACTGAGGTAACCTAAACCTGGATATTCACCCAACCCCCACAACATGACATCAACAGTAAATATGAGGACATAAAACACAATTTGTGGTCCAATAAGGGAAACGCCTGTTTTACACTACACTTGTAAGCAGTGATGATCATGTGGGAGCATAAAGGGTTTATTCATCATAGGAGCGAGTGATTGACGTGTGATGCAATAATTTTTCCTTTTAGCGGAAATATGTCATCGCCACGTACGCATATACCCCAATCAGCATGAGTAGGGCAATAAAAAAAGACTTGGCTCTGAAATGATGGCAGCACTGCTGCTTACGCATGCTATGTGATTGCTCTTAGGTGCCAAAAAAAGATGTGTTGCTTACGCATTACTTGCATGTGCGGTGTGAAATGGGCTTAACTCTCTGAAGGACAGTGGCTCTCCAAGAGCAGGATTCCTTTACCCTGAATAATACCATTATAGGTTACACACACACTTCACACTTACCATCTGTGATGTTTTACGCCCATCTCCACAGACGAGTGAGGCAGGTTCTTCGGTCTCAGAAGTTACCTGCGTAGATTAACAACAAAGTATTAACAAATTCTCAACATGATTGATAAACCATTTTAACAGAAACCTGTGTGTTTGAACGGGTATACAGAGGCGGATTGGCCATCGGGAATACCGGGAACAATCCCGAACGGCCGGTCCATTTCAGGCCGAAGACCGGCCGGTGGTCAAAGAGTTTTTGTTTGTTTTAATGATACGCGACCGGACCTAACCGGCCGCTCAGCTGCAGCGGAACACTTGTGTGTGTGTGTGTGTTTCAGACCGGGCCAAGCCAATACTTTCAATCTGAGGGGGGATACGAGCAGCCCCTCCCAACTTGGACTGATCCTCGTTTTTCCTGACATCCGATTGGCTCAAACTAGGCGCCGATCAAAGGAGTTTACTTTTGGTCATGTTTGGCGGGTTTGTGTGAATGCAACAGAGACGGACGGTAAAAATGGCGAAAAGAAGGAAAGAAGAGAAAGAAATGGGTGGGGCCGAAAAAATAAGAATTAAAATGAAAAGAAATGTTGTCACAAGAGGCAGCTAAATGTGCCAAATTAACAGACCTTTTCCGTACTGAAAAGGGTCCAGATGAGGAAGGACCCAGCAGCATGGACAGGACAGGTGCAGGGCCACTGTGCAGGGCTGGGTAGGCAATCATATTATGCATAGGTAGAATAAGATAGATTAAAATAGAGTCATATGTTTATGCCACAAGTTCAATCACACAGAAAAAAGGAGCTAAGCCACTATTGCCTATCTATCTATGTTACTTTCCGATTATAAAATTGGTTATTTTTAATAATATTTATAACAGAGTGACGTTCTTCTCATGCAGTACAACTACAGACAGAGGTGGGGTCCAACCCAGGTGAAGATGCGCAAGAAAGAGTTGAAAGTGAGGACACACACAAATCTCTATTTTATGGGTCTGCATTGTAGTTTTTGAGTATTTGAGTGGGTATTTATTAGTTTTTGTAACTATTTTATCACTCCAACTGACTGTACACATGACATGCTGGTAGTTAGCAGTATACTGTGACTTAAGTGTTTGAGATTAGGTTTTGCTGACCTGGTTGTGTTTAGTGCAGTGGTGACTTGCTTATGAGGCAGGTGTCATCCTAAAATTTCTTGAATGTCTTCAGTGTAATCTGATTCTCTTTATACAATAAAAACACTATTAGAATTAAAATAACTGCAAAAAAATCCTTCTGCTCGTGCACCAAGGTCACTCGCATAAAAGGCCTCTCCATCTTAAAGTCCCGGGCTGAATTTCAGTCCCAGTACGTCCCTGCGGGTATATATAGTATAAAACTATAGGACCAAAAATGCATTCACTTTTCATAAACACTTACCATCTGTGATGTTTTACGCCCATCTCCACAGACGAGTGAGGCAGGTTCTTCGGTCTCAGAAGTTACCTGCGTAGATTAACAACGAAGTATTAACAAATTCTCAACATGATTGATAAACCATTTTAACAGAAACCTGTGTGTTTGAACGGGTATATATATAGTATAAAACTATAGGACCCAAAATGCATTCACTTTTCATAAACACTTACCATCTCTCCACAGACGAGTGAGGCAGGTTCTTCAGTCTCAGAAGTTACCTACGTAGATTAACAACAAAGTATACTTTAATTATTAAATAACACAAATTCTCAACATGATTAAAGCTTATGTTTGAATAATTGTTTAGAGCAAAATAACATTTAAGAAATAAGTGTTATCTATACCTGGTGTCTCCATGGCCATTTAGAATCCCCATAGTTATAACAGATTTCTTTCCCAGGACTAATGTCCTTTAAAGCAAATAAACACAAATGGGGCTTTTTGTCCACTGTGATAATTTTCATTTTGCTGTTGGGGTTCATGTGACCATCATTCACAAGACGCCTTCTTTAGGCCGCTCATCTTCTTTGGCCGCATCAACCCTGAAACATTAAAAAAACATAATGCTACTATAACTAAAGGTATAATAACCGATTAAATTACGCAATACGTAAATGCAAGTCACTAGTTTACTATTACTGTTGCTATTACTTGCAGAAAATGCAGTTTGTATTTCTGGTTGACTTACAACTCCATATATTTTTAAGACATTATACATTAAATAAAGCCATATACATAGCATAATTGTTTTCCATTAAAACGGAATTCAAATAAAAACACTTCGAGTGAATTGTCATATAATTTGAGTCTTCTTTCATATTCTTCTTTATTTATGACCTCTTCTCGATAGAAAATCAGAAAATCTCCTTTATGAAAATGAGAAGTAGTGAACACTCCCCGACCTAACAAAGAATTAGTCTGATTAGTCAGAGAAAAGTTTTAACTAAAGATTTAGAGCAAGGTTGGAAATCCCTGACATTAACATAGGTCTGTTACTTACCTTTGAATGAATTTATATATTTTGCTACAAATCCAGCCTTGTCTTTACACATTGATGCATAATATACAGCCTCCTCTTCTGGGTTTTTTTACCTCTCCTGGGCTTTATTCCTGCCATTTTCTAAAAAGGTCCAGAAAAGCAAGTCATTTTTTTGTGATTTATTGTTTTATACATAAAATCAGCTTACATAATGAAAGAAACATTCTGTGATAACATATCCTTGATATTTTTAATACTGAATAATACTGAACTTAATGATTTGGTAGACAGGGTTACATATAAATCTGAAACATTAAAGACCTGAAACCTTAAGAAACATTATTTATAGCCTAACTCATAGTGATCTATAGTAAGCTCAGACTAAGTAAAATGACAACATTAAAGTTCTCATACAGTTACAGAAGCTGTTGCATTTCTTAGGGACGCACAAATAATTATTTCATTAACGTTAGCATTCAGATTAGATTAATGGGTTACAGTAACGGCTAAAGCCCTGAAGCACTATTACGACATTTCTCAAAATAATGTTATCTTAAACGACAATAACGTTATGAGCTAGGGTAAACGTACCTATTAGGGATGCACGATATATCGACCACATATCGATATCGGCCGATAAATGGTATTTTTTGATGTCATCGTTATCGATCCGATAAGAAAATTGGGCCAATATATCAAAGCCGATAAATAATAGATTATTTACTTCAGTTGAGCGATGCATTCACAATGATGGTTCTGAATTATTGGATTCACTTTGAAAAGGAAGATACAGTTCAGTGCAACATGTGCAGCACAAATCTGTCACATAGGCTTCATAACATTATAATAAAAACATGCCTGCAAAAGAATGTTGTGAATTCTTATTCGCCAGTGTTTCAGCGCGACGAGCTGTGGAAAGAGCGCGTCTATGGAGTCAAGCCTTCATGACAAGCACAGTCAAGTTCTCTTGAGCATTCGCAGCATTCTGTGCCATTGTTAAGTTGTAATATGTTTATTTTGTGTATATCTGATTTAGTGCTGTAGCGGCGCATCGATGACATCGATGGCATTTTTTTTGCGTCGACACTTTTTTATTTTTTTGCACCGTTTCCAGCAGTACAGCTCGCCACCACACGTGGGAGACCGAAACATTGCAGAATGGAGGACAAAGACCACTAGAAGTGAATGTGCTTTCCATTAAATTAATCACACACAGTAAACAAATCCTTAACAACAACAAAAAAACGTTGCAATCTTGGCGCTTATAGTGTTCTAATGACGGTGTTCAAATACATAACATTAGACTAACGTTAGCCAGCTTATACAGTATAATGATTCAGTACGCTAGTTCGTATTTATTTGAGATACATTATGTTTTTTTATTAATCGAGCAGCAGAAAAATAATCTTTATTTTAATCGTCCAATTAGTCGTTAGATTAGTCGACTAATCTATCAAATAATCGCCCAACTACCGTATTTTCCGGACTATAAGTCGCTCCGGAGTATAAGTCGCATCAGTCAAAAAATGCGTCATGAAGAGGAAAAAAACATATATAAGTCGCACCGGACTATAAGTCGCATTTATTTCGAAATTGATTTCACAAAACCCAAGACCAAGAACAGAAATTTAATCTGGAAAGGCAAGTTATTCAGCTCCACAACAGCACACAGAACAACAGGCTGAATAGTGTCCGGTATGTTAACGTAACAGGGTTTCCCGCAGCACTTTGGAACTAAGGCGTCCGCCTAAAGCTAGTGTTATACTTTCCGCGTTCGCAATTGCGCGAGGGTCCGCGTGACGTAAAAATCGTCATCGGAGGGTCTGCCCGGAGGTTCCTTGCGGACGTCCGTGTGCCTCCCATTTTTTGTAACCGCGCGTTCAAAGTACGCGCGGTCACTACTAGGTTAAAACCGCGAAAGCGCTTGGGAAAAACAATGGACGTCGATTTTGAAGAGAGGCTGTGCGAAGAAGTCCGTCGCTACCCACACCTCTACAACCCATCGTTAAAGTTACTGTTTTATGATGCAGTGTGGAACGCGTTCACTGAGCGGACCTCGGAGGTCCTCCAGACAGTATAAATACAAGTAGTCCGCGTCCACGCTGTCCGCAGCTGTTTTTGTACGTGTCCAAACTGGAGTATAACCGAGCCTTAAGCAACACCAACCTGCCTGCCGCCTTACCTACCTCGTCAACAAAATGTATATGAGCGATATCCGCCGCGTTACTCTGTCCTGTTTAGAGCTTAGATTCTCTGCCCGAGCCCAATATTTCCGCCGCTATGGCCGGGCCGTGATCTAGAGACGTGCGGCGCGGGACTAGATGTGATGGCCGAGTGTGAGCGCGGGCGGATTCACTATGTGTGTGCGGCTGCGGGAGAATAAAACGAGGGAATTTCTTGCTTTTCAACCACGGTAAGAAAAAATCCATACCGTCCCAGCATTAGTAGACGGTAATGTTTTCTCTTGGTTCATCTCAGTCAGTATGAATTAATTTTGATATATAAGTCGCACCTGACTATAAGTCGCAGGGCCAGCAAAACTATGAAAAAAAGTGCGACTTATAGTCCGGAAAATACGGTAATCGTTTAGTTAATAATCGTTTACCCCAGCCCTAATCTGATTAATGTAATATAGAATGCTTTTGGTTGAGTTAATGAACGATGCAGTAGTGCTTCATTGTACCGGTGATCATCTTTATCTTTAGCGTGCGCAGCTCAAACAGCAATGCACATTTATAACTATAATTGGGCCTGTCATATACATGCCATTATAATGAGAACACTATTGTAATATAAAACTTTGTGAATTCTCTGGGTTTAGTTGTCGTTTCAGCGCATTGTTGTGGGAATAGCGCGTCCAGAACAGGGATTAGCTACACATTATGATCAGCACAAGTTCAATTGTGCATTCACGTCATTTTGTGCAGATATTTCGTAATATAAAGTTGATGTAATATAAATATCTGATTAATCTCACATATGATGCGTTTCGTTTAAACAACCTGCTTGAAAAGTTCTTCAGTTTCCCGGTGCTCCTCTTCAGCTTCAGTGCGCGCAGATTAAAGAAAAATATATTGTAATAAATTTGTAAATTCAGCAACCGTTGAGTAGATTATAGCAAAGCGATTCAGTTTAACGTTCAGTCTTTTCAGCTTCAGCGTGCGCTGCTCACACAGCAATGTCATTTGAAACAGTAACTAATGCCTGGCTCACACTACAGGAGTTTTAGGCCGATTTATGCCCGATTTCCCCCTCCCGAGAATCGGAGAAAAAATCTTGTCGATGACCTCGATCGGTTCCGATGTTCGGCACAGATTATCTGGTAATGTGAGGCGTTCACAGATCGAATCTTGCACCTCCCGATCTGCTCTCACACAAATCGGGCTTGCCCCGATCATATCAAACATGTTTGATATTTATCGGGATGAGCAAGATTTCAGTTCAATTCCAGCGTTATGGACAGGAGATTTGCAGTCAAAACTTGAAATATAAATTATCAGAAAATGCTTTTAAATATTGAAACGTTTATATATCCATAAAAATATAGCCTAAAGTCTACACATGCGTTTTATATTTAATATGAGTCCGTAACAGACGTACGTGACACAAAACACTTTTAGGTGGCAAAATATTTTTTTTTAGCAATTCTGTGAATTAGCCTACTGCACAAACGAAAAGTAATAGGCTACAACCCACCGGATGAAGAAGGATTGGCTCTCCACAGAACATAAAATATATATTTTTTGTATTTTTCGTGTTCGCATTTATGAGGAAAAAACAATGCTTTCTGACATGACCGCTCTGAAAGCAGCACTAAAACTTTCACAGACCTCAAACAGAAAGCACAAAGTCTTTCTTTAAAGTGAATTTCGTTTTGTATTAATTGTATTTTAATTTTAATCAATGTTTCATCAACCAATACCTGGATTTAATAAATAAGAAGTAGGCCTAAATATAGCAGACGATAGGCCTGGAGCTCATCTCATAAATGCACCGAAACTCAGCGTATTGATTGCCTACTTGCCTCACAGACCTGACACATATATATCTATGAAAGATATACAGTATCTATTTAAACAGAACAATTCAAAACGAAAGAAAACGGACTGCTCTCTTATGTAGGCTAATCCGAATGAAAAGTGCATTTCTCTCTGGCGCGTTCACCACTCTTTAGCTTTATCTTTATACTTATGCTTTATCGTTGCAGCCGACAATTAATAAACAATTAAAATGTCTCCTTGCTATATTTGACATATCCAAAATTATTACTTTTGCCGGTTCTTTGTGACAGCTTTTAGTGCTTCTGTAAAAAAAAAAGCGCCTTAGCCTACATGTTACATGAACGCGTCACCGCATCAGCACCGAAAACATTTTATATATATATATATATGTGTGTGTGTGTGCGTGCATATCATTAATACTCAATGACTCAACCCAACCAACTATTTTTTTTATTTTTTTTACTTAAAAAAAAAAAGTAAGTGTCTTTTTACATGTTAGGTGTCAGAGTGGATGGTCACGGCAATCTTTTCACGAATATGACTTGATATGAAGGACAGATATTTTGTTTACATCCACCTTCCGACCTGTTGCGTGAGATCACGTGGGGCGCTTCCTCTGGCACGAATCTTAATAACTATTGTGTAGTGTGTGATGCTCCGCGATTTTCAAATCTTGTAGTGTGAGCATGTTTAAGATTTGAGGTAAGAAAATCTGCAAAGATTCTCCTTAAGTGTGTGCTGCAACCAGATTTCAAAATCGGTTAGGATTTTAAAACTCCTGTAGTGTGAGCGAGGCTTAAGCTATTAAAGATGTTTACTATCACTGTAATATTAAAATTTTTTAAAAAAATTACAAAAACATTACAAAAATCATTTCCTTATTGTCCGTGCGGAGGCGATTCCATTTTATTGATCCATGGCACATGCATTTTGTTTCTTTATATGCAGCCCAATGTTATCCAATGACATGTTTGCAATATTTAGGTATTTTATTTTTTGTTAGGCAATAGATTTTTTGATAACACTTTACAATAAGGTCTCATTTGTTAATGCATTAACTAACAGAGAGCAATTGCCTTTGTTATTGTTATAATAAAATATGTGTGTTCATGTTAGTTCACAGTGTGCATTGACTAATGTTAACAGATACAACTTTCTTAAAAATGTCTTATAAAATTGTTGGGTTCATGCTAACTAATGCTAACAAAAATAAACCTTATTATAAAGTGTTACCATTTTTAAATAAAGAAGGTTGCCCAGTGTAAAATAAATTTTAAAGGGGTCATGACATGGTTTTTTGTTTTGTTTTATTATGTTCCCTTAGGTGCAATTATAGTATTACTATAGTTTTTTTTACAAAAAACTTTACAAAATGTAGTGATATATGACCTTTTCCCACCCTGTTTCTCCCCCTCTGATTCAAACAGTCTGTTTTGGGGGCGTTTCCCCTTTAAGATTTCAGTGTTAACACCCACTGTTATGATTGGCTAACGTCAGTGCAGACAAAAAAACAAACAAAAAAAAACAGATGCTGCGTTAACAGCTCTAATTAGTTTAAAGGTGGGGTATGTGATTTGCAAAACGGCCGGCAGATTTTGAAAATACACAACTCAAATGGTCCTCCCTTCTTTCCTCCAACGCTGGCCCTGATTCGCGTGAGGGGGATGGGGGTGTGGTACGACCGTTTGATTGACGGACTTACTGTCCAATGATTCTAGGTGGTCTTGGAAATGATTGGTTTGAGTTTTGAGTTTTTCGAGTCCTGCCCGTTCCACAGATGATTAAATTGCTTAATGTTCATTTCAGTGCTTCTAACTCAGTGGTTGTAAGTGGGTTATGAATAGGATTTCAAGTGATTTTGAAAAAATTGACAAAAAAGAGAATCACATACCCCACCTTTAATTCATATAAAATCGCAGCATTTTGCATCATATAATCGCATGGGCTTGACATCGATTACGATATGATTAATCATGATTAATCACGATTTTGTCATCTTAAGGCTGTGAAAATAATCTTTATAAAATAATTTCTGACTTAACTTTAAGTGACAACCATCAGTTAATATGTAAAGTCTGTTTACATAGAGTAATTACATTACAAAGTAATTACATAGATGTTCAATGTGGGAGCTTAAAGGGAGCACACTGAGCTGCTTAATTGGAGCAGTGACTATTTTTAATTAATAAATATTACATGAAATTTAAAGGACAATACTTTGCTAAATACATAATCTAGGTAATGTATTAAGTTGATACATATTTTAATATGAATAACTATTATTGAAGATATCTATGAAATTATACTTTTTCTAATTGATGTCACACTAGCTGTGTGATTTTCATAGTAGTGCACCCTTTAAATCTCTTGATTTTGCAGTAAGTAGTTATACTAACCCAAAATAAAGGCTTAAACGTTAAAAAAATCACATTTAAGGGGCTCCTCTTCTGGTGAAAGTTTTCAGACAGCTTTCAAAATGGCCGCCAGACAGTGTGAACACATGGATACCCATATCTCATACGGATAACCATATCTCATATATACCCATAATAGTTTTATATATGTTTTATTCATTGATATTTCTATTTTGCGGGAGTCTTTACGCAGAGTCTATTTTGCTCGCACTCGGCCATCAAATGTAGTCACGCGCCGCACGTGTCTAGATCAAGGGCCTGGCCCGAGGATGGCGGCGGGATATATCAGCCCGACCCGGGTCGTGTCAAGTTCGGGCTCGGGCAGAGAATTTAATCTCTAAACAGGACAGAGTAACACGGCGGATATCGCTCATATACATTTTTTTGACGACATAACGTTAGTTAATGCGGCAGAAGTGTGTTGCTTAGGCGGCCGCCTTACCAAAGTGCTGCGGAAAACCCTGCTGAGCTCAAAGATAGTGTGCTTAATATTTAATATGCTAATAGTAATTTTTTTGTCCTGAAATAATCACACCACTAATGTTTACTTTGTATGTATCTTTTTTGAACTTGTAAGTAGCCATAAAGCTGCCGATTTTACTGTTAATAAATGGCAAGAAAATTGAAATCAACAACACTAAATTATGAATTCATCTCCCTTTATCAGAACACAAAGATAAATCATGCTATATTTCACCAAAGCTAACTTGATTAACAGTTCATGCTCTTTAATTTCACAATCGTCTTATTAACAATAATAAAATAAATCGTTATAAAGTAAAACAGATTTTAACATAAAGAGTAGCTTTGTGCTTGATATTAATCTTACCTTATGGGCAATGAGTGATATCGTCGTCGTCAGACATCCACAGAGAAAAGCACAGGTTTGAGCTTGACAAAATCAGACGTTATGAAGACTTCTGGCGGTCAGCCAATCAGGAGCCGCGATTTCACACACAAGTATTAATAATTAATGAGGCGGCGCAGTACCAAGTCCGGCCTACAGTGGCACACTTCCGATACACACGTCATACACAAATTCAGGTTTATGTGAATTATAAAGACATGTGGAGAAATTTTGGATTTCAGCTCCCCCTAGCTATTGGAGCACTTCTACATTGCCCGAATTATGAGGACACAGGCCATGTCCTCGTAATCCAAAATGTCCTCATAATGTGGCGTGTATTCATATGAAATGTCCTCATAAATCACAAAGACGCGCACACACACACACACACACACACACACCTCAGCATAATGATGAGATCGGATGAATAACACAGAGTCCCCACGGTGTGACATCAGCATAATATAACCCTTAGTGAAATGAACAGTCACCAAAATGATCACTGAAATGTACTGTATTTTTTACAGTGGAATTCTGGCAATCACAGCTAAATTAAAGGATTATTAGAGTGTAGATGCTGATCAGATGTGTGTTATATGAGCTGTGTCTGTGCCAGATGTGTTCTAGATGGAAACGCATTATAGTTTAATCTTTAGGGCCAATATTAAAGATAATATAATGTCAGTCAGGAAGTAGATGTGTGGAATGAACTCTAAACAGCTGGAAACACTATATAACTCTAAACACTATACAGTCGTTTGGTGAGATCTGGAGCGACGAAGACATTAGAGAACAAATGTAACTAATGTATGTAAATGATTTTGATACTGAAACATCACAAAGACATCGCTTATACCAAAGAGTATAGAAGACAAGTGGCGAAACTCTGATGCTTTTTTGGTAACAGCCACTAGGTGGCGCTTCGGTAGCGCGGCCGCCATTTTGGAGTGAAAATGCCAACTGGACAACAGCACAGATACACAGAAACAGACAGAATGACAACGAAAGAGAAGTCAAAGTGGAATAAAAGAATGCAAAATGAAGTCATCAGTAAATTTTATGACACCTACAGTACATTTTGTATTGTCTTATACAAGTTTTATGTTATCATTTGTGGAATCCCACCATTCAGTAAGTCGTTTTATTAGCCTACTTTATTGAGTATTTTCCATTTTGTGCAACTTTACACATTTACTATTACTATTACTCCACTAGGTCTGAAATATATATTGTACGTTTAAATCCTCTGGATCACGCTACAAACATGATGATGATCTTATAGAACATGATGCATCTGTTATTCCCTAATTGCCTTTTTTTGTGTTGCTTTAATGTAATATAATATATTGATTATAATTATGATTATAATATTATATAATACATAGCCTATTGCAAAAACAGTTTATTGTCATTCCTGTTATTTATTGTCCAACATTTATAATTTTTCTTATGCATGTCCTTCATTTCAAATGTTGGTATTAATTCAGTGTTTATAATGCCAATACTTGAACTTCAAAGTATTTCAACCCAAACTGATATGGTTTATAGAGAGCAAAGGTTTTGTGAAAAAATGTGGTAGACTTAAACATAAAGTCTGTCAAATAAACTGTTAAAAAGATTTGATGGTCTAGTTGTACGTTATTCATCATTCAGGTGGGATTTCAGCCTACTTTTCTTTTCTTTTTTTACCAAAGCAGCTGATAATTGCCATAGCAATAGCGAGAAGCTAGCGGACTGGCGAGTCGCTTTCACCCCAAAATGGCGGAAGCGTAGCGCTGCTGCTGGCGCTGGTGTTGCGATGGAACGTTCTATTGGCTTTCACTTCTTGTAAATATACATTCTTTGCTTATACTCACAGGCCAGTGATGTAACCTCAAGCAACTGTATAAAGGACTTTATGTGGAATACGGAAAAGCTTTTTCCTCTCTCCCCTCCTCCGCCGATAAACGTCTCTTCTGTCTTTTCGGTGGCTCATTATCCATCGTCACTTGTAATAATTCTAGCTAGGATTGAGGGGGGCGTGTGTGTTTATGTCGAATTGTCGTAAAGCAGTTTGTGTTTCTCGCTCGTTCTCGCTCTCGTCTCGCTTCTCACGAGACTTCAAATTTTCATCTTGCCGGGACGGTAGTCCCAATGTTGCAAGGCTGGTTTTCCGCTTGTGAACGCTGGGGGGAGCGGGGGAAGTCACCAATTTCACCAGAACAGGTTGTTTAACCATCCAAATGATTTCTAGACAGTTTTATTAAGTTAAAAAAGTTACCAAGAGCACCTTTAACACATATAATCATGTTATTATGTTGTAATGTTCTTTCAGTCATAATATGCTTTTCAAAGACAGATTCCCTCGGTAATTATTGAACATAATTATTAAATTAATAAAATGTGACTAATTAGCTGAAAACAAACGTACAAAATGTATGTAAAATTAAAGTTCCAGCTCATGCATTAGAGTTTAACCCCAATAAAGCCTTTAATGTGCTGGAGATCATCATCAGTGCACTGTAAACACTTTCTTCTGTAGTGAAACATACAAACATATGATTATATCTCCTCCCCACGTGTCTTAAACTCTATAAAAGACGGAGTACATCTCTATTCTCCACTCTCTCTCTCACACACACACACACACACACACCTCTATTCTCCACTCTCTCTCTCAGGTTCAGTCTCTGCTCTCAGTTTGAGTCCATCATGAAGCTGCTGGTGTTTCTCCTGTTGCCTTGCCTCTCTCTGAGTGAGCTTTCACCGGGGTTTGGTACATGCAAACAGTTCTTTTTGGAGGATAGACCTCCTGCATTCTACAACGCATTCTCTGTAATCTCAGGACCACCAGGCACCACAGTCCAGGAGATCTGCCAGTGTGTTTCTTACAACGACAACAACAACAATAAGAAGATAATGTATGTTTATGCAACTTTGTACAACACAGACTGGAGGATCCCCATCTACTCTGCGTACGTGTTTAAGGGGAGCGAAAGTGTCCGAAGTGTCGGGAGGTGTGATGCTTGGTACATCGAACCTCAGGTAATTGTTCAACTTTATACTATTATAGTTTATTGGTCACACTTTATATTAAGTGTCTTTAACTATTAAGTACTTACATCAATAAAAATAAGTAAATGTGTTGATGTTGTCCTGTAAATCGTGAGCTATTATTGAGGATACAGTAATATTAGCACAGGTTTACTGGTTTAAGAGGTTATCAGGGTCATTATAGATGTAAACATGCAGGTATTCTACAATATAAGTTCAATGATAAACTTGTATGTTCACAATAAGTTAATTAATTAATTAATTAAAATGTTAGTACATAGTAGTTAAAGACAGCTAAATTAAAGTGGACAGTATATTTATTTTAAATGACAATAATTAAAATGAATTTTGACTGAAACAGTCTGAGTTTCTTCTTCTTTCAATTCAATTCAATTTAAAATTGCTTTATTGGCATGACTATACATGCCAATTCTCTCTCTCATGTCCTTCAGCTGGATGGAGAGACTAACTCATGTATGGGATCTCAAGGTCACAAAAGCAATATTGGTGATAATCAGGCTGTGAATAGTGACTATGATAAGTCTGGCTATAACAAAGGTCACCTGTACCCAGTTCAGCACACGTACACTCATCTCTCCATGCTGGCCACCTCCACCCTGACCAACGCCGCTCCACAGGACCCAGAATTCAATAAGGGTAAATGGTGCAAACATGAGAAGGATGTTATTGAAGAACTAAATGTCTGTGATAAGGCTTATGTGGTGACTGGTGTAGTTCCTGATCTCAACATAAAGATACCAAAAAGGGATTTTGATATCATTTGGGATTTTGCTAATGTTAACAGCAGAGGCAAACAGAAGTATGAAAGAGTTACTGTCTCAAAGTATTACTGGAGAGCGTACTGTTGTGAGAAGAAGAACAGTCAAAATAAGCTTGAGTACACAGGGAGGGGTTACATTGGACCTGTTGGCAATAACAAGATAGTGGAGGAATTATCAATTACAGACCTACAGAATAAGCTGGCCGAAGATTACGGTGTGAATGTTGTAATTTTCCCAAGCCAACCAAACCCACCAATCCCACCACCCACCCGAGGACGCAAAATAATCTGGACAGATGAACCTACTGATGAATGTACAGGTGTATCTAGTTTACCCTTTAGCCTATGAGCTAAAAGTGGATAATTTTACATTTACACCTTTGACTGGTGTTGGTAATAACTGGACTCAGATCTTTATACTCTAGATCATGACTTCATAATCATGACCGGTCTGTCTCTTATTTTAATGAACATATTTTTTCATCTTTGTCCACTTCACTGTTTCTGGATTAACATGTGTGTGTAATTAATGCTGGATGTATAATCAGCGACATTTAATAAAGACGGTGTGCAGATGTAAGACTGGAAAAACTGTGTTCTCACTCTCTGAGAGAACAAAGCAGATTAACATTTGAACTCCCCCTCGAGCTACATTTCTACTCATCCCACATGGCAAGAACACACACAATTCTAATCATGTATTTGTAATTAAGGCTGACATGTAATCAATACACTCAACGAAGAACAGGGCATCAACAAACAGGACAATATATTCAGCATGGGGTTTCAAAGGCTGTTAAATAGGGGAGACCAGGGACAGTTGCAACAGTTTTTGCTTTTGGCTCTGTTACTCAGAAATGGTTTGGATTAGACAAACCAATTGTTTATACAATAATCTTACATCTGTCTGTTAATAGTCTAAACCATTTAAAGATAATTACAGAATCTAAATTTTTCACAATTTGCATGTGAATGTAAGGAGTCAGATGTTGGCCCCGGGCCCGGGGACGGTTGCAACATGTTACAAATACAATAATATTACAATATATGTCAGTGTTAGCAAAAAGATTATTATCAAAAATGTAAGTTAATATTACAGTGTTCTTTATTTATCAGCTTTGATTAGATGACAATTATAGATTTGTCTAGAATAGTAGGCCTTATGTGCAGATGTCAAATATTCAAACTGATATAAAATACACTAGGCTTTTAGTGACATTGGAAGAATGGAACAATTTGTGAGGCAATTAACTTTTAATTAGCCTATTGTCATGTAAAACATTTTTTAAAAACTATTTTATATTATTATTTTTCATTTTAGCAATATTTATGGATTGTGTTGCAACTTCCTTTCAGCCACGACAAACCTCCTCTGCTAGCTAAACAAGGCTACCTTGATAAATGCTAGCTTAAAGTGAACATATCACTCATTTAAACCATATAAGTTTGAGCTGAATCACAAAAACAGTGACAACAGTATAACAAAAACAAAGCTCAAGAAAATAAATACTTTCATGCCTCAAAAATAGTTTTTCGACAATAAATCCTGGAGCAGCTCAGGAATCTCCTTGATTTTTCTCTGGAAGTTGGGGCATCAACTGAGCATGTGCAGTGTGAGTGTCATCACTACAGCTCGTTTCTGATCGGAGAAAAATGACATGTTGCAACCATCCCCTGTTGTCAACTGTCCCTGTTCTCCCCTACATGCATTAAATCAATTCATGTGATCACCTAACATGCATAATTTCATTGCACTACAAACCTCAAAACCATATAAATCACTTAAATACCACACCAATAAATACACACCAAATATCAGGACATACCATCAATACCACTCACGCTAAATACATAGCCGTCGTCAATATACAGTTGTAGTGAACTTATTTCTTCTCAAGTGTAGAAACTCAGAAGCAAAGACCAGGAGACTTGGTTGTATCTTTTGCAGGTTCTTTATTGCAGATGAGCTGGATTTGCTGTAGTCTTCCAAGCGTCATCACAAGTCTGAATTAAAAGTAACTTTACATCGTATATTATAGGCATTTTAAGAGGAGGGACTTCTGGAGGTGGAGACAACTTCAAAACAAAGCATACACAGGTAGGAGTTGATTCTATCAAGCGAAAACAGGTTAGGCAGGTTATCTGGCTTGCATTGCTAATCCAATTAGCCTAACTATTCAACATCTAGGCCAGGGGATCCGAAGGCCATTTGCAGAACAAAAGGTGAGAGTCTCAGTGATCTGACTCATTTAACTTACAATGGAGAAACAGGAATTGCCAGATTCTCTTGCTGGAAACTGTTTCACAGCTGATATCATTTTGCCATCCTAACCTGAAATGCTAACTTCACATTCTCAGTTTATATACTTTGGTATTGAAAACCTAAATAAAACATTTGATTAATTTGTAACACGTCAATTCCCCCTTTGGGAGTTCTAAATAACTCCCACACTATATACAAATTTAAAACTTAAAGTTCATTCTTGTAACTTGAGATTGTTACAGGCACATAGCTTGCTCTGTGTTGATGTTTCTGCAATTGCATACTGACACAGAAACAAAACATGCAATTACAGTCCGTGAAATTCTTACGGAAGAATTAACTTCAGTCATCTGGGGTCTTGCTGAAAGATCAAGACTGTCTTTGTGCACAAGTGAGTCCTGGAATGCAGCCATCTTCGGATGTGACATGCAAACGTTCTTTTCCAGCAAACAAGGCGTTTTTGACATATTCATCAGCTCTAAGAATATGTTGTTTCTGGAGTCCGGACTTTGTGCGATCTTCATGATGTGTAGTAGTATGACAATCTTGATCATGTCGATGGATGACTGAAGGTTTTGTAGTCTCTCTCTGCGTTGTGTATTTTTTTTTCTTTTCTTTATCCTTTTGGGATAGTTGGCTCTGCAGTGGTTCTCGTTGTTTTCTAGAGGTTCGGTGAGGAGGTCGGTGCATATTGTCTTGGGTCAGCCATCAAGAGGTATCTGCACAAAGGAAGACAGAAAACAAAAGACAGGAGCAGTATTTGTTCAAACACTAGGGTTGTAAACTTTTCCGAGTCTATTGTTATTGTTGTTCCTTCTTTCCCTATTTCTTAATTATTTAGACACCTAAAGAAACAGTGAAGTGAGGATTGACTAAATGGATGGGGAGGCCTATGAGGGAGTCTTCGCCCGAAGGGGTGGCCACCGACGCATATTGCATTCAGATCTTCCTTTCGGTTCTTCACGGTTTCGTGTCCTATTCTGTCCCTGTAGGTGGGGGAGGGCATTTTATGTTTACAGCCTGACCTAAACTCATTAGTGATGAAGGCAGGGGCTGCTTCAGATTAGAAGGCAGACTGAGTAGGAGCTGAGCAATATTGTTAACTTCTCTCAAGTTCTTTTTGCTTTTCCTACATTCTTTTCTCCAATGTCCAGGCTTACCACAGTAATAACAACTGCCCTCTCTCTTAGAACATTTACGTTTCTGTTGTTTCTCTGCTGATTGGAGAGCTATATCTGTTTCAAAGAAAGCTTGAAAATCAGGATAAGTTTTATCTGACTGTTGGTCTTCTGAGTCACATTTGGTTGAGGCCTTGTTACTGCCCACCTTTGTCTTGAGACAGGACAATTGAGTCTGCAACTGTTTGTTCTGTTTCTTTTAACTTCGCAATACACTGAGCTTGTTCTTGTGCAATGGATAAGCTAAATTCTCTCTGACAACAAATAATGGCTTTCACATTGTTCTTGCGAATACTTGCTCCTAGTACCTTTTTACAATCTTCAATTGACCATACTTTGTCTGGATGAATACCAAATTTCTTTATCAAATTCAATCTGACTGACTCAGTCACTATGGAGTCCATGTGCTCTCCTAATAATGACTTAAACTCACTGTCTGTCCATAAAGAGGTAGCTAGTCCACCTTTCTCAGTTGATGGAATCAGTCTAGCGTTTTTTTCACACATTTTGTGAGCTACTTTGTTATCACACAATCAAAAACTAAACTTCTCTGATCAAACAGAGGCTACACTCGAACACAGATCAACTGTTGTTAAATCTTCCTTGTTACCAACACATCACAAACTATTAGCATGTTACGCTAATCTTCCCTACAAAAGAAAATGGATATTTCACCTTTTCAACTTTTAGGGGATAAACAAACAAAAACACTAAAATCTTCTCTGATCAAAAGAGGCTACACACAAAATATTAGCATGTTACGCTAATCTTCTCTAAAAGAAAATGCAAAGGATCTTTCACCTTCCCTAACTTTAGAGGATACCTTCTCTAGCAACGTAGAGGCTATACTTTCATCTTTAAAAATAAACTTTTAAAGGGTAACTTTGTTAGTCAAACACTACAGCTGTCTGATAACTCTTTTCTCTGGCGACACAGAGATTTGTACTGGTCATTCAGCGGTTCTTTGAATAGAGTGAAACTCACCAAATCGTTTGGTTGTATGGAAAGATTCCAGCTGGAACTTCAGTCAGAAATGTTAATTCTTTGTTAAGATCTTTGTTGAGGTCGAAGTTTCTGGAACTCAGTCAGAACTCACTCAGCTTTGTTGAGGTCGAAGTTGCTGGAACTCAGTCAGAACTCACTCAGCTTTGTTGATCTTTGTTGAAATTCAGTTCTTGATTCAGGTGAAGTTAATTCCATCCGGGTCACGGCACCATCTGTAGTAAACTTATTTCTTCTCAAGTGTAGAAACTTAGAAGCGGAGACCAGGAGACTCGGTTGTATTGTTTGCAGGTTCTTTATTGCAGATGAGCTGGATTTGCTGTAGTCTCTTCCAAGCATCATCACGAGTCTAAATTAAAAGTAACTTTACATCGTATATTATAGGCATTTTAAGAGGAGGGACTTCTGGAGGTGGAGACAACTTCAAAACAAAGCATACACAGGTAGGAGTTGATTCTATCAAGCGAAAACAGGTTAGGCAGGTTATCTGGCTTGCATTGCTAATCCAATTAGCCTAACTATTCAACGTCTAGGCCAGGGGATCCGAAGGCCATTTGCAGAACAAAAGGTGAGAGTCTCAGTGATCTGACTCATTTAAAGGGTACCTATTATGGCATGTAAAATGTTCCTAATATTGTTCTGGGACTCCCCAACAACAGTTTTACAAGCATGAAATGACAAAAAACACTTTTGTTGTCTTATAATATGCATTTATTTTTACCTGATTTGCTCACCGACTCCCATATGAATCGTTTATCGAGTCATTTTTCCAAACCCCGCCTTTGCGTGACGCTAATCTGCGGTGATATGTTAGCTACCATAGCCCAAAGGAGTGACACCGAGCCGACGGGGTGTCATTGGTTGTTGCGATAAATCTTACCCAGATACAATAGTGCTATTTTCTGATTGGCTAACAACACCAGACGAACAACACCAGAGGAGACGCGCTTGATTCTTGCCGGTTCCACAGTGAGAGCGGCGCGGCCAGAGTTTTGGGCGCTGCGGCATATTAAATATATTACAAATAGTTTTTCAGTGTGAGAAATACAATGTGTGGCGGGAGAGCGTGACAAAAGACCGAAATGAGTGACTGTCACGCTCAATGCGTGACACTTGAGAGCCCTGCACATATTTCAATACAATTGACATTGAAGACCTAGAAGCTGCGCTGTGCGTACACAACACACAAAATAATTGAGCATGCTACATAAAACATAAAAGCAACAATTTATAATATTAATAATACTTACAGGTTGTGATTCGGAGGAGGAAGCTGATCCAAATAGACTTGGTACTGAGCCTTCCTTCAATATCAGCCGGCTCGCGAATCCATATTTGACAGCATTTATGTTTGTGAAGCAATCATCTTCAAAATGACGCGAACACAGCAATAACGTCGGGCTATACATCTGTGGTATACCGGTAGTTGTATATATGAACTGTAGCCACTGATTCTTCAAATGCTCGTCTCTGGGCAGATGAAAAAATGTCGCTTTTGCGTCGCACTTCAGAACACATCGTCTCGTCGCCATGATGTTTTCAAGTTTCCCTGGCTTCTACGAGTACGAGCGCAATGAGTGGGCGTATCTTATTCAAATAACTTGTACAAGTGACGTCATAAATTTAGAGAAAATGCATCGTTCATCGAACGATTCATATCAGCGTTTTAGTTTACATAATTATAAGAAATGTCTTAGTTAATGGCCCTAGAAATGGCATGGAAAAGTGCTTACAAAGCAACTATGTCCACCTAAACAAATGTTTAATTACTAAACAGTTGGATTATGGAAAGAAAACTCTGTTGGAAACGTTCCTGTATCCCGGCTGGTACTCTGCCAGGCGTAAATCAAAGGCTAGAGTCAAGCGGCAAATTAACGGCGGGGATTTAATTATCTGTATGTGCCTGCTATTGTCTGGGGATATACACCAATGTCCCGGCCCGATGCCCAACTTTGGACCTAGGAATGCGATGGAAAGTGTGCCAGGTGTGATGGTATGTAGGCCTTCCAGTCGACGCAGTGATGGGAGCAAACAACTGTCCATGAGTGTAGCCGACCTGGGTGGAGGAGTGCAAGGAGACATTGAGAGAACAGGACGGAGATTGGGAAACACAACGGTACCCCTGGATGAGTGCAATCAACCCATGAATTCTGACCCACAGCTCTGCTCAGTTCAGCCACCCTATGCGGTTTTGGGGGATGCCTGCAAGGTTAAGCCAAATGTGGATTCATTCTTTTCGACAAGGGGACTTCACTTGCTTCATCTTAACATCAGAAGTCTTCTACCTAAAATCACAGAGATACGACTCCTCAGTACGAGCAATAAGGTGGGACTTTTTTGTTTTACTGAGACATGGCTGGACGACTCCATTAAGGATGCTGAAATTGAAATAGAGAACTATTTTTTAATCAGGAGAGACCGAAACCGTAAAGGTGGAGGTGTGTGTGTTTATGTGAGATCGGACATTGGTTTTAATCAGAGAACGGACTTGAATAATGACCAAATTGAAGCGGTCTGGCTAAACATTCTGCTGCCGAAGAGCAAGCCTATTTTAGTTGGAGCATGTTACAGGCCACCAGACAAGACAATGTTTTTTGAAATTCTGGAAGAAGTTTGCTCAAATTGTATGGGCTTTGTCAAATCAGAAGTTATCATGATGGGAGATTTTAATATTGATATTCGAAAAACTGACCGTTCTGGCTATAAGGCGTTAATGAACTTTTGTCGCTCATTTAGTTTACATCAGCTGATCAAAGAACCAACACGTGTCTGTTCTTCCACTCAAACTATTATTGACCTTGTTTTAGTGTCAGAAAAGGCTAGGATAACAGAAAGTGGGGTAATTAATTATGGACTGAGTGATCATGCTATTGTTTTCTGTACTAAACAGACAACATTTTGGTGAAACCTCTCCAAGTTTCAGATCATTTTCTCATTACTTTCAATCTACAACTCACTACCCATGCTCCACCAACCTCCCCACCATTTACTTTCAGACGAAACCTGCGCTCACTTTCTCCATCCCATCTTTCCTCTGCTGTGTCATCTTCTCTTCCCTCACCCTCGCATTTCTCATCTCTGGAGGTGAATACTGCAACAGATACTTTATGCTCCATCCTAACCTCTTCTTTAGACAATATCTGTCCTCTCTCCTCTAGGCCAGCACGTGCCACTCCCTCTAACCCCTGGCTATCTGAGGTTCTTCGTGAACACCGGACCAAGCTCAGGGCAGCAGAGAGGAAATGGCGCAAATCAAAAGACACATCTGACCTCAGTAGGTATCAATCTCTGCTCTCTTCCTTTTCTGTTGATGTTCATGCTGCGAAATCTTCATATTTCCACAACAAGATCAACAGTGCCTCTAACACACGAACACTGTTCAAGACATTCAACTCTCTCCTCTGTCCACCTCCACCACCACCCACCTCCTCTCTAACTGCTGATGATTTTGCCAACTTCTTCACTAACAAAACTACAACTATCAGCAGTCAGTTCTCAGATTCACACACACAGGAACCCAGACTAACCTCTCCCACAGCCAATATCCTTCTCTCCTCCTTCGCTCCACTAACCGAGGAAGAAGTATCTAAACTTCTTCTCTCCAGTCATCCTACCACCTGCCCTCTAGATCCCATCCCCTCACACCTTCTACAAGCCATCTCTCCCATACTTCTACCAGCTCTCACTCACATTATCAACTCATCCCTCCACACTGGCATTTTCCCTACAGCATTTAAGCAGGCTCGGGTAACTCCTCTGCTTAAAAAAACAACGTTAAACACATCACTTCTAGAGAATTACAGACCTGTCTCTCTCCTACCATTCATTGCGAAAACACTTGAACGAGTTGCTTTTAACCAAGTATCATCCTTCCTGTCTCTGAACAACCAGCTGGATGTCAACCAATCTGGCTTCAAGAAAGGGCATTCAACCGAGACTGCATTGCTGTCGGTCACGGAAGCCCTGCGGATCGCAAAAGCTGCTTCCAAATCATCAGTTCTCATTCTCCTGGACCTGTCTGCGGCCTTCGACACTGTGAATCATCAGATCCTCTTGTCCGCCCTCTCATCACTGGGCATCACTGGAACCTCCCTCAACTGGTTCGAGTCCTATCTCACAGGTAGGTCCTTCAGGGTCACATGGAGAGGCGAGGTATCCAAAGCACATCAACTGACCACAGGAGTTCCTCAGGGTTCAGTTCTTGGACCGCTCCTCTTCTCCATTTACACCACATCACTGGGGCCCATCATACAGGCACATGGTTTCTCTTATCATTTCTATGCTGATGACACCCAGCTCTACCTCTCATTTCAACCAGATGATCCCACAGTAGCTGCACGGATCTCAAGCTGTCTGGCGGACATCTCGGCATGGATGAAGGAACATCACCTGCAGCTCAACCTGGCAAAGACTGAGCTTCTCGTCCTCCCTGCCAATCCGTCTCTACAGCACGACCTCACTATCCAGCTAGATTCTTCCTCAGTCACCCCATCAAGATCGGTCAGAAATCTTGGAGTAATCTTTGATGACCAGCTGACCTTCACAGACCACATTACAAAGACAGCTCGATCATGCAGGTTTGCTATGCACAACATCAGGAAGATCAGGCCTTTCCTAACTGAGCATGCAACACAACTTCTCGTCCAGGCCCTGGTCATTTCTAGGCTTGATTACTGCAATGCTCTTCTGGCTGGACTTCCATCATGTGCAACTAAACCTCTACAAATGATCCAGAATGCTGCAGCCCGTCTTGTCTTCAACGAGCCCAAAAGGGCCCACGTCACTCCTCTGTTCATCTCTCTGCACTGGCTACCACTCGCTGCTCGCATCAAGTTCAAGGTGTTGACGCTTGCTTACAGATTGACCACTGCTTCAGCTCCCTCCTACTTCCACTCACTACTTCAAGTCTACATCCCTACCAGAAGCCTACGATCGGTCAATGAGCGGCGGCTTGTGGTACCGCCACAGCGGGGCACAAAATCACTCTCCAGAACATTCTCATTCACGGTTCCATACTGGTGGAATGATCTCCCCACCCTCATCCGGAATGCAGAATCCTTGACAGCATTCAAAAGACAACTGAAAACTCATCTCTTCCGGGAGCACTTAACATAAAAAAAAAATAAAAAAAAATAAAAAAAAATCCTTCCCTTTTCCTTTAAATCCTCGCTTGCCTGGCTCATGCTACTCTGAGCTATGTCTGAACTTTGTATTTTGAGCACTTCTTGCGTTGTTTCTGCCTCTTCACGATGACTCGCTTGGTTTAGTCCTCAGTTGTAAGTCGCTTTGGATAAAAGCGTCTGCTAAATGACTAAATGTAAATGTAAAATGTAAATGTACTCGAAAGATCAAGAAAGCAGTGCTCAATTGTCATAGCTCTATAAGAATCAGGTCGCTGAAAAGGTATAGCAAAGAAGCACTTGATGACTGCCTGAATTTTATAAACTGGTCTGCTGTGTTGCAATGTAAGGAAGTTGATAAAGCATGGTGCTCTTTTAAATGTATGTTTTTAGAAGTTGTAGACAAAGTAGCCCCTTTTAAATTAGTAAGAGTTAAACAGAGGACAGAACCCTGGATAAATGATGAAATTCTCGAGTCAATTAGGATGAGAAACAAGAAGTATGATATATTCAAGAAAAACAAGGATGATCAGAATTGGGCAGAGTACAAAAAGGTGAGAAATGAAGTGAGTAGATTAGTGGTCAATGCCAAAAAGGCCTATTTTAATGAGAAAATTGTGCAATATAGAAATGACTCAAGTAAGTTATGGAAGTCCCTCAAGCAGCTTGGCTATAGTCACAGGTTGAAAACAAAAACTAGTAACATAACTCTTGATTTGGGGAATAATGTCACAGCAGAAAAGGTGACAGTGGCAGATAGTTTTAACAACTATTTCTCATCAGTTGCTAGTAAACTGGTAGAAAACGACCTGTCCACTCAGGGCAGTACGGTGAGGCACATCTGTGACTTTTACTCTCAGCAAGAGGTCAGAGCAGACGGCTTCTCTTTTGAAAAGGTGTCAGAGGCAGTTGTACTTGAGAAGCTTAAAAACCTAAATAGCGCAAAAGCTACTGGCCTTGAAAATATTCCATCTAGATTCTTAAGAGATGCTGCTAAGGTTATAACCCCATGTATCACCCATATCATAAACATGTCTATTGAGCAGGGATATTTTCCTAATGATTTCAAGCTTGCCAGAGTGGCGTCCATGTTTTTCTCCGACTCGGACGCGCAAAACATACTAGAACGCTTGAAGTGTGGACGTGACGTCATATCCGAGGTCCGAGTCGGTTCGTTGGCAATAATAGAAAGCTATCACTTAAGCTATCACTTCACTTAGGAAAAACGGAAGCCATATTGTTTGGGTCAAAAATAAAATTGAGAAGATCCCCTGGTTTTAAGGTTTTAGTTGGAGATAGTGAGATTAATGTAAAGGACTCAGTTAGTTACCTGGGTTGTGTGCTGGACTGCCACTTGTCTGGAGTGGGCCAAGCGCAAAAGGTGCTTACCAAGGTAAATCAAAGAGTACGTTTCTTGTCCAGAATCTCAAAGTTTTTGGACAAAAAAGCAATGTTAACTCTGGCAAGTGCTCTAATTCAGCCTTATTTTGATTACGCGTGTTGCTCTTGGTACAATGGTGTTTTAAAGCACCTGAAACATAGGCTTCAGACTGCTCAAAATAGGGTTATAAGGCTTATTTTGAACCTCCCCGTGAGATCTCATCTTGATATTTCTCATTTTGAGACTATAGGGTGGTTAAATGTAGAAGACCGAGTCTCGCAGATTCACCTGTGCATGGTACATAGGACTGTGCATGGGGATGTCCCCCAATATTTGATTCATTATTTTAATAGAGTGAGAGATGTCCACTGCTACTCCACCAGGGGCAGCTCTACGGATTTTGTACCTCCTAGAGTTAAGAGTAATTTAGGTAAAGAGTCCTTTTTGTATGTAGCAACAAGCTTGTGGAACAGGTTGCCAGGAAATCTAAAGATGACTAGAAGTTTAGTAGGTTTTAAGATGGCACTGAAAAAATGGCTCAGATGTCAAACTTAGTATGATAATATTTTATGGTTTTGTCTTGATGGTTATAGTTAATATATATATATATGGATGTGCAACGCATTCTCATCCCAAGGCGTCATATTCTGACACTTTGACAAAGCGTCTAAATCCAACGCCCATGGAACCCTTTAGCGTCAATATAACACGCAGAGAGATGGGTAGGTTTAGGTATGGTGTAGGGTTAGGGTTAGACCGCTAGGAGGCGCCTTCTGACCCATATATTTCGGCGTCTCATATTGACGCTAAAGGGTGCCATGCGCGTTCGATATAGACGCTTTGGCAAAAGCGTCATTATATTACGCCTTGGGATGAGAACGGGCTGGGATGTGATGATTGATTCTTGATTTGTTGCCACTTGTTCTGCCCCCCCTCCCCCCTGGGACCACAATGGAAATAAGCCCTAGGGCTTTATTGTGTTATCCTGACTTTGTTTTTGTTTTGTTTTCTTAATATATGGTGCAAAGATGTATTGTATTTTAAACAAAAGGGTCAAATAAAATCAATCAAAAATCAATCAATCAAGCGACTCAGAGTCGACTCTTACTTTTGAGAGACAATAACTTTGTATACGGTGAACTTTCATGTTTAAAACTTTGCAGAATGTTTTCGTTCACTTAGATCTATGTTACACACTACATGAAGGGCAATTTTAAAAAAATCCATAATAGGTACCCTTTAACTTACAATGGAGAAACAGGAATTGCCAGATTCTCTTGCTGGAAACTGTTTCACAGCTGATATCATTTACCATCCTAACCTGAAATGCTAACTTCACATTCTCAGTTTATATACTTTGGTATTGAAAACCTAAATAAAACATTTGATAAATTTGTAACACGTCACAGTATAAAAGGCATATTTTCGCCACTTACATTCTCAAAACGCCGTTTTTATGGGATTAATATCCTGCCATGATTCAAAACTGAAAATAAAGTTCTGAAAGGTTGAAACTAAGTGTTCGAAAACTCAAAATCGGTAAAAAAAAAATTTTGCAACGTCAAAAAATAAGATTTGCAAGCTTGCAAAATGTAAAAAAAAATATATATATATATCTGCAAACATTATGTTGTTTTTCAGATTTCCTTCTTCAGAATTGCAACATTTTTTTACAATGTTGCGCAAACAATTTTTCAGAGTTTTAAATTTGTCACTGTTCTCCCACTGTATTAGTTTGTTTTCCAGGTTTGAAACCTTGTAAATGGTGATCTGAAAACTGGTGTGCGAATGTGTGAACAAAAGTTTTGAAACTCTGAAAACTGAGGTTCGAAAGGGCGAAACTTTATTACAACATTACATTTGCACTCATATTGCAGACTATTTTTTCAGAGCTGAGTTTACAACCCCAACTTTGCGGAGATACGCACACACAGTTGCGAGCTTGCGACTCACGTGATTTGTGGCAGCGTTGTCACGCAGCTCTGCTCTGAAACTCTGAAACTCATGGTGCGTTCTATTATTTATCCGTCTCGGAGATCCGAATCGGAAGACAGACGTTGCCTAGCAACACGCCCCCTTTCCTCGGATTTCTCCTCTCGGACGTCGGATAACTGTGAGGAGACCGAGCAAGAATACCGTTACGGAATTCAAGATGGCTGCGCCCTGTGTGACTTGTATGAATTGTTTTCATTGTTTTTGAACCGCTTTAGTATTTTAAATGACGAGCTGAATCACTCGTATCGTATTACTGCGTCCGTATCAATTCCTGTGGCTATGGGTATCGGTTGTTGAGAGTGCAATATTGAATGAACCCTTGTTTCAAACGGGTGTTACTAACGTGGCTAGTGTTGCTAACAGAAGATTAACATGAAAAACATTAAATAAAGTGAACATTTTCATAACAACAGCTTTCCGGGTGGCGTCCATGTTTTTCTCCGACTCGGACGCGCAAAACATACTAGAACGCTTGAAGTGTGGACGTGACGTCATATCCGAGGTCCGAGTCGGTTCGTTGGCAATAATAGAACGCACCATCAGACTGAACGAAAATGAAGCTTCGCAACCTTGCAACTTAAAAAAAAGCCAGGAGGGCGGGCCTTCTGCTCTTGGCCAATGCTTTGCTGTCTGCTGACGTACAGTCCAATCACAACTTGTATTTACTGGAAAGGTGGGATTGACCGACTGCTCCGCCAATGACGAAAGCGCACAGGATACGCAAACAGGATCACGGCTCTCTGTCGGCTGTCATTTATGACTTATAACAAAAAACAAAACAATGTCTAAAAGCTGCTATGTGACAAGGTGTACAGCAAACAAGCTAAATAACCCAGAAATACATTTTTATAAGCTGTCGACCCCAAAAAACGGTTGTTTCAGGTCAAGACATAAAAGTGGATAAATTGAGACAGAGCCCAACTATAGTTCTCGAACTACTCTGAGAACTACGCCCACTGGAACGCGACATGATATTGTAAAAAACACTTTCATAATTTTTACCATGTCGATTGCTTTCACCAGTGACTAAATGTTTACTGCACACGTAGACATACTGAGTGTCAGGATCACACAATTTTACCCATTCTTCCTGCTGATGCTTCATGTATCCACTTTTGTCTCCTTAAAGGCTGGCTTTTACGGTTCGGAAGCTTATACAAATGTATTTATGGGGTTTTTAACTTGCTGTAGCCTACACCACCGCAGCTTTTAGGCATTTTTCTGTCTTTTGTTATGAATCATAAGTGACAAGGAGGCAGCCTCTCGCAATGCAAAGTCAATGGAGACGCTTGGATAAGCAACAGCGCCCAGGACCGCAACCCTTGTTTATACTTCCGCCTGGCTCCGAAGAGAAAGAGTGCGCGCGCGCGACCGGGGCTCGCTCTCGTTCAGTTAAACATGCCCCCTGTCACACGCGCAGCAGTTCGTCTACATTACTCACCGATCAAATAAGAAAAAAAAATCGCTTTGGAGCAGGAGCAGGGCATTCAATATCGATGGTTCATAAAACTTAGAACCGGTTCTCGAGTGGAACCGGTTTTCAATTCCCATCTCTAACGTTACTCACTAGCAGCACTGACACAATGATCAGAGTAACCCACCGCAGACTGTTCACATAAAGTCAAAATCGCTCGTTTCCCTTCCCCAATCTAATGTTCTTTCAATGAGACTGGGGCAGATAATAATGGACAATAGAAAACTGGGGGTAACAAGGAGACTGAAATTGAAATTTTCTCCAGGTATCTCTGTCTCTCTCTCTCATTCAAATGGGCAGTTTGGGCGGCCATACCGGGCGAGATCGGTCGTAAATATTGCGGCGTTCGAGATCGGCTTTCTATTTGTAGTGACGTATGTGGCATCTATGATTTTCGCGTCCTGTGCGCTTTCGTCATTGGCGGAGCAGTCGGTCAATCCCACCTTCCCAGTAATTGATGTTTTATTAACAAGGTTCGGGAGGATCACGTTCTAATGATCAAACAATCAAGTCATTCCAGCCAGCTGTCAGCAATCAGTAATCAACAGGTCCACTCAATCAGCACGAGTAAAGCCTATAAATATACACAGTCGACTCACCCATATTTCTCGACAGTTTTCAGCATCCCTCCACCACCCCATCTCCTCACACTTGCCTAAATTATCTTCATAAACAGAGATACGGGGGAGTACTCTGGGTTCGGGCCCAGTTTCCGAGCTCGGAGCCCTCCCCCCGGACAGCACGCCAAATACGCATAACCATTTACTCTCTGATCATTCGTAAGTGTGAACTCGTGAAATACGAGTTGTGATTGGACTGTGAAGCTTCATTTTCGTTCAGTCTGAGTCAGTGGCGTAGGCAGAAATTGTATTTTGGGCGGGCCAGTGAAAATGTGAGTGGGCCTATAGTTTTTCCTAGAAAAAAAATGACTTAAATAATAATTAAACCTTAGAGAGTAGAAAAATTAAGACAAATTGCAAAAACAGTTACACCTTTATTTAGCAATATTCGGCAAATCATCATGTTCAACCAACAGAGCTCAATAAAGGCTGTACAAAACAGTATAGCTAATAACCTGTCTATTTTATTCAGACTAGTCAGCAGTGAAAAACAGTTCACCCGAAAATAAAGTAAGCTATAATAATAATATCGCAGTTAGATCGGCGGGTAAAGCCGCGTCAGGCTGACCGGGAGAGAGGGAGCAAGAAGCGGCCGCCGCCAGAACCTGACTTGCCTTCTTGTGGGTTAATGAGTCTGAAGAACTGGGCTTGGTGGACTCGGTAGAGGAAGGCAGTGGCGTGTCTTCTTCCTCAACTCTAGCTTTTTTCAAATAGCACATTAAAGAAAGTTGTTTAGCCATTATTGTGGCACCGGCGCCACTGAGTGAGTTTTCCTGTCGGAACCCCATAGCAACCTGTCACATGCTTGTCCTGTCTTGTGCTGCACATGGTGTTTTGTTATTTTGGGCCATGTGCTCTTGTCGTTGTCTGATCCCTCCCCCTCGTTACCTGATTATTGTTTGAGTTCTCAGTAGTGTTAACATACACCATGTGTCACTTTTTGATTGATTTATGGCCCTGTCGCTCATGACTGACAGAATTCTTGTATCATGAAACCAGCGCTTCTGATTTATGATGGGGTCACTGACAGGCTCCGGTATGTCTAGGCTGCGCGACGCCGTGTGACATCCTCCGTGCTGATGTCCGGTGGCATTTAAAAGACAAAACAGATCAAGCAGTTGTTAAAATTTGACTTTTACGACTGGTTTAATGAACTCACACCTCAAAACATGCCTTTGTAGTTTTTATGGTATGTTCCGCCCTGTTATACCTTATTCACAACAACGTCACTACCTGCGTTTTTTTGCAGCAGTTTTAAATAAGGTTAGGGAATACACTGTTGAACACAGAAGACATTCTACAACTTTCCTGATACAATGGCTGCTCCGAGAACTCCTAAAACCCCTAGAAAGGTTATGTGTATTTCGCCAACAAGAGGACTTGTTGAAATGAGAGAAGATCTAACTTTTGCACCGCGGAAGAAACAGCAAAATGTTAGCTTGACAAAGTTTCTTCATGAAGACTCGGCTTTTGTGAAACGTGATTTCCCAATGTCTGGTAATCGTGTGGTGAGATATGTGTTTGACAAGGTGCAGCGTTGTGTGAAACTCTACACGGCAGATGTTGAAGAAGATTTTACATCTCAGAACCCATGTCTGATTTTCCACGACAAAGACTGGTTTGTGTTTTTCCACTACGTTTGGAGAGATTTGCACGACTGTGGTGATAATCCATTGTACGTAGCCGAGTGGGATGGCTTAATTCCTGACACAAGATTTCGTGTGGTCGGGGACCATAGTAAAAAGTTACCAGACGATTGTGTTTATGTTTTCTGCTGCAACGACAAGACAAAGCTCTGCGAACGAGCATGGCCTGTTCGTGAATCTGAGCATCACTTGTGCTATGACATGAAATTTTTGTTTCAGTGGAAAGATGTTCGTATGCTTGACACTGTATTTACATGCGTGGACAAGATGTTTAGATGGTGCGACATGTATGACCGTTACAGTTCTGTAAAGATTAAATTGTTTCACCCTAAGGAGGGCGTCGCCAATGCTGAAGACCGCCTCTTAAGCCCACCCACATATTACAGTCATTAAAAAACGCCTGCAGATCGGTTCAGTTGCTACATTCATTCACCATGTCTCAAGAATCTACAACTGTCTACTCCTACAGCAACAACCCTGAGGCTGCCCCTGCGATGCCTGATGACAATGCTACACCGCTGGAGTCCCACCCTCAAACATGCGACAACAGTTGGTTGGATAAATTTTGTATGGACCTTGGATATCACAACCTGACCTTCCTTACAACACCATACGGCAACACTGGCGCAATAGCTGGAGCAGCGGCCTTTGCTGGAATTGACAACACAGACAGCTGTATCCGCTCTGACGGATTCAAAATCATAAAAGCGACTGTTGTGGTCCTTCTGGAACATATCATCAACAAAAAGCTGAAAGAACTCTGTTTGGGTTGTGAAGTGGATCACCCCAGTCAGATTAGACACTCCTGCTTATTTGAACCGGGGCCCTATTTCTTTGACGCCTACTTTGACGAACTGACGCGTAATCTTGTGAGACCGGACCTTAAGCACATCGTTGCTCAAGCATTGAGCCGTTGTGGTTTAAGGGTTCACCCCCAGAGGATTCAAGGATCAGTGGAGGCTATTTTACATGAACTGCGTGACGAAGTTTTCATTGTGGAAAAGCTTCGTGAAGTCAGAGAGAAAGTTGTGGACGTCAGTAGTGAGCAAATTGTCTATGACGCTGTGGACAGCTGGAAAGGTATTGTCCAAGTTGTCTGACAGTAACAGTGACATGGGTAACACGTGTTTCGCAACTGGAATGGCAAAGTGGTTGCTTAAACAACGTATTAGATGTGAGATGACCAGCTTGTTGTATAAGATCATTAATGAATGTACCAATGTATCTGTTACTGTAAACAAATGTGCTGTTGATACCAAACGTTTTACAAATCTCAAGAAACAAATGTCTGTTGTAAGAACAGTGTCAAATGAATGGACAGATATGATGCGTTTATGCGTTAATGCGGGTGAACCAGTTTGTCTAACTATCAGAAAAATTTTAGACCTGATGACTGAATGCGGCAGCTGTATTAGAATAGCCGATATATTGTGCTTGTGTACATATGTGACCGATCTATGTGTAGACATATTGTCTAGAAACAATCAGACTGATGTTTGTGAAATTGTTGAAACACTGGTTGATTACATTCTTGAGAACAACATTGTGATGTGTATAAAATTTCTACACTACATCGATGCTGTATGATGCCAATGTTTCTTTTAACTGTTTAAGAAATAAAAACCTTAACCACTTAAACCATCTGTGTTTATTCTTTTGTGGAGCGTGAAGTGGAAACATGTCGGAAGAAATGAAAAAGACTTACTACACACCTTCTAACCCCGGTTCTTTAGGGGGGAAAAAACGCTTAAAAGATGCTGTTTTAAAAGAAATGGGGGTTCGTTTAACCGATAAAGAGGTTTCAGACTGGCTCGCTGGTGAGGATGCGTATACACTACATAGAACTGCCCCTCTAAAATACAAAAGGAATCGGGTTTTTGTCTACGGTGTAGATATGTTGTTCCAGGCCGATCTAGTTGATATGTCGGCATATGCCTCGGTAAACGACAACAACCATTTTCTGTTGACATGTATCGACCTGTTCAGTAAATATGCATGGGTACGGGCATTAAAAAACAAGAGTGGTGTAGAGGTCTCTAAAGCTTTTGAATCCATACTGAAAGAGGGTCGTGTACCACAGAAATTACAGACAGATAAAGGAAAGGAGTTTTTTAACAAACACTTTCAAAACGTAACAAAAAAGTACAATATTTCCCATTACGCAACAGCCACAGAATTAAAGGCATGTGTTGTTGAGCGGTTTAATAGAACCTTAAAAGGTAGAATGTGGAGATATTTAACAGCTACAAACTCCAAAAGGTACATCGACATACTTCAAGACATTACACAAGGATACAATGCGAGCCATCACAGAAGCATCAAGATGAGGCCGATTGATGTGGGGAAAGAAAACGAGTCTGTTGTGTTACACAACCTATATGGAGATACCCGACCTCGTAGTGTTAACCCCATATTTAAATACAAGAATGGCGATGTGGTTCGAATTTCTAAAGTCAGAGGCCCGTTTGCAAAGGGTTATGAGGAAAACTACACACAAGAGTATTTTACTATATCAGCGTGTATACCACGGGATCCTCCTGTTTACAGATTGTGTGATTACGACGGGGATGTTATCGATGGTGTTTTTTACGCAGAAGAATTGCAAAAAATAATTGTCAACAAAAACAAAACCTTTAAAGTTGAAAAAATTTTAGATAAGAAGACAAAAGGTCGCAAAACGTTAGTGCTGGTACAATGGCTCGGGTGGCCTGCGAAATTTGCTTCATGGATCGATCAGAAAGAATTAGTTGATGTACAGAAACCATAAAAACAAGACACACACCCAGGATGCATACAGTTGTATAAAAACCAGACATGGCTGAGGGCGGATTTTATGTCACACTACCCTGCAACGCTTCACTGTCTGTGTACCCGAATAATAAAATCTCAAATTATACAACAAGACTGGCTACCCCTATAAATATAAAAGGAGAATGGGAGGTAGGACTAGTTCAAATTGAATATCCAAGAAGTTGGTACACCTTTAACAGCAATGATGCCGTTTTTGAGATAAACATAGGACCCACCACTGCCGATGGTGAAAAATACAATAACAGCATGCGCCACGGTGTGGATGTGAAGACGACCAGCTTGTCGAAACTACGCATTCCAATAAAAACAGGATATTACGACAATGTCCCATCTCTAGTTAGTGTAATAAATGATTTAGTAGCAACCCAGGGGGTATTCGGCTACGACCGTGTAAAAAACAAAGTATTTCTGAAAGCAAAACCTAACATTTCAATAACATTCCATGGAAAACTAGCCATTATTTTAGGATTGAAACCAGGCATCCCTATAGGAGATTCTATTCTGCAAAAAACAAATCCTGAAAAAACTAATTTTGAAAAGGATGTTGTAACATATGCGATGCATCAGTCGGACATACACGGGGGTTTCTATACTCTTTATATCTACACGGATATTATCCGTTACCAATCCGTAGGTGATGCATTCGTACCACTACTGGAGTGTGTACAAATAACAGGGGATAACAATAACACAGTCAGTGTTCGATACGACAAACCGCACTACGCATCTATCAACAAATCTGTCATTACGGATATTGTTATAGAGGTGAAGGACGATCAAAATCAACACGTCCCATTTTCTTACGGAAAAGTGTGCATTAAACTTCACTTCAGGCCTGTAAAACATTTAGTTTAAAATGGTGTATTTCAACAACCACAATGTCGACCCTATGCGCTACGTTGCCTATTACCAGAATCAGGCAGGCAGCGGGCTCCCCGGGTATGCAGGAGGCGGAGTTATGTATGGGGCCGGTTTGGGCGGCCTTTTTCGAGGGCTCTTTAGAATGGCTATACCACTACTAAAACGAGGATTTAGCATAGCCAAGCCGCATCTTAAATCAGCTGCAAAAAACATACTAAGTGACGTTGTTAGTAATACGTTATCGCGATCTTTTAACAACAACTACGATACTCAAGACGGTTCAGGGCTAATGGTAATGGCTCGCAAAAGAGCATCTAGGCCACCAGGGGTGCGGAGGAGTGGCCAGAAGCAGAAGAAAACAAAACGTCCCCCCAAGAAAACATCAGTTGTAAAACGCAAGCGCCAGGAGACAACTAAGCGTACTGCTTCAAAAAGATCAAGGAACTCTGTTAAAACAATATTTTAGATCATGGCATTACTACACAACATGTCAGAGGAGTGTTTAAAGTCCGAACTGGATCTGTTTACAGTGCCACTAACTCAAACCGCAGTTGAAAAAAACACTTATATAGAAGTGCCACCATTATCAGCAATATCTGACACATCGCCGCTGGAGTTTTTTATTGCGGGGAATGGAGAGGATTACATAGATCTAAACAACACATTAGTTTTTTTGCGCCTCAAAATCACTAATGCTGATGGATCGGACATTGCAGATGGAGATCCCGTAGGGCTTGTCAACTATCCTGGAGCTACTATTTTTTCACAAGTGGATGTATCGCTTGGAGATCGGCTTATATCACAGAGTTCTAGCACATATCCATATCGCTGTATGATAGAATGTCTTACCAATTATGGTAAAGATACCCTTGAAACGCTTTTCTCAGCAGGGCTTTTTTACCTAGACACAGCCGGGCACATGGATGTTGCGGACCCAGGAGGTGAAAACCGTGGTCTGACAAAGAGAGCAGCCTTCACCAACGCTAGTAATGTAGTCGAACTACTCGCTCCTGTTCACAGCGATATCTTCTTTCAAGAAAAACTATTGCTTAATGGACTAGACCTTAAAATTAGAATGACTAGAGGTAAAGATGAATTCTGCCTGATGAGGAGCAATGCCACAGCCTATAAACTGAACATCCTATCTGCATCGCTATTTGTGAAAAAAGTGTCTGTGTCACCCGCTGTGAGACTGGGCCATGCACAAGCCCTACTCTCAACCACTGCCAAGTACCCCATCGACAGAGTGTGTCTGAAAAACTTCTCAGTACCTGCCGGCTCACGTGTCTGCAATCAAGAAAACTTGTTCTTAGGAACTCTACCAAAATCTCTGGTTCTAGCGATGGTTGATAACGATGCATTTGTGGGGGCGTATAATAAAAACCCTTTTGCGTTTAAAAACTACGATTTAGAATTTTTGGCCATTTATCTGGATGGTCAACAGTACCCCGCGAAGCCTCTGCAACCTGAATATGAAAACGGTTCTGCAGTGCGGGAGTTTTACCAATTAGCGCTGGCAACTGGAAGGCATCTTAAAAACCAGGCTCTATGCATCAATAGGGAGGATTTTCTGCACGGCTATACACTCTATGCGTTCAATTTCGCCCCAGATGAGGAGTGTAGCCAGCATGTGTCGCTTATCAAAAGTGGCAATATTAGACTAGAAGCCCGTTTCAGACAACCACTACCACGTACAATTAACCTTATTGTTTATGCTTTGTTTGACAGCTTGATTGAAGTGTCAAATCGCCGTCAGATCCTGGTTGATTACTACTAACACGTTCAAATGAACACTGTGCAGCTTACGGCTGTCATGGATAAGGTATCATGCAATACTTATTTTCTCGGAGTTCTACCATGTGACTATCTACCAAAAGCCCCTTTAAGAAAGCTACCAGCAATGGTTTTAATCAATACACATCATTCAGGACTCCCAGGGGAACACTGGGTGGCCATCTACATAAATGAGGACGGTGTAGGGTGTTTTTTCGACAGCTTTGGTAATAAACCAGACTACCATGGTTTTCCGCCGATTATCAAAAACTTTTTAAGGCTCAATTCTAGACAAGTTCAACATTCAACTGTGCAAGTCCAAGATTTTTCATCAGACACGTGTGGACAACATTGTGTGTTCTTTCTCTACCACATGGCGAAGGGATTTGATTATGACTATGTGTTGAAATTGTATTGTAATGATTTGATTAAAAATGACAAAAAGGTGTCAGCATTTGTGAAAAAACTAAAACAAGCTCCATGTAATGAAAATGTTTTCAAATGTGTTCAGTGTGTACAAATGGGTGAAATGTTCATGTCTCATGCTAAATATTTTTAATAAAACAAGTGATGAACGGAAATGTATTTCTTTAAACCCTCTTTTATTACACACACATATTGTCACATCATAAGTTCTCAAAAAAAACAAAAAAAAAAACAAGAGAAAATGAGTACACAATACATACAAACTGTGAGTTTAAAAACTTAACCACTTAGTCTGGGTGAGATCGGGTGCTTTGAATGTGAGGTCTTCTGAATATTCTGAATGTATCGGGGTGCCCGGAAACGCTTTCTGTTTTTTACTCTTCTTAGATGTTCCTGTTATAGTGGGGGTCGATTTGGTTTTGAAAGAGTTAATAGTATGTCTGACATAGTGGTTTGGTACCACAGAGTGTGGCAAATTTAAACTAGCAAAAGCCTCCAGAAATTCGCGCCATCCACCAGGTCTCCGCTCGTCAGCAATCTTTTGTGGAGCCGTGACGCTTTTAACTAAGTCAAGCATGTGTGAACCAGGGATTGTTCTCCCTTTAAACACAAACTCTCCCGACTCAGTCCACGAAGTTACATCTTTAGTTTTAGACATTTTATCTAAAATGTAACGAACATTTTTCACACTCCTCTGCGGAATATTCTTTAAAATCTCATCTGCAAAAGCACCTAAATCGTCATGGGCACTCACATGGTCTGTAGCGGGTGGGTCTTCTTTTTCAACATTACCAGGCTGTGGTAGACTTAATGTTAATGTGGCGGATTCCCTATCCCCTTGTCTAGTGAGTGTTAAAAACCGCTGCAAAACCCCTGTGTACATCTTAGCTTTTTCATGGTGATCCAGATCAGACCTGTGCAAAATATTTCTTATAGTCATGTCCAGGTCATTCTCCACAACCTGTTGTATAGACTCACGGGTGTTAGAGGATTTCAGTTTATCCAACTGGTGTTGTGGGACTAAAAACATCTTCTCAGCATACTCCATCATCAAACTTATTTAGATGTAACCAAACTGGTTATAAAGGGAATTGCGACACTTAACAAAGGTAATAGAAATCCTCCTTGTTGGTTGATTAACCTTCTTTTGCGTCTAACTCCAACCTTTTTATCTGCAACAATTTTGATCTCGCTTCTTCTTCTCTTCAGTTTCTGATATTGTTGTGGTGTTAGTGGAATATTACCATGGACCACGTTAAGAGCTACTTCACACAATGTCACAATGAGCTCGTCTGCGGCCGCCTCTAAAATAACGCGTCTTTGTTTAGGCGTGGCTTTTAATAACAATTTTAAAAGAGGCAGGTTTCTTAAAAGTCTTGCAGACATTTTCAAATCTCTCTGTCAATGTTTTCTTTTCTGAATGTACACAACTGGGTGTTGTGACAGAATATCTGTTCTGAGACGGTACTGCTCTGGTGTTTTCGCTTTAAAGTCAATCAAAAGGTACCCGAAAGGAATGCTGGTCGCATTTTCATAACAGTCCATAAAGAAATTCGTGTTTCTGGGGTACATCTGCCGCGCCAACACATTAATTTGGGTATTGTCTCTGGGGTTTTTAAACAATACCAAATAATTCGTGTTCAAGCTGATGGTCCTGCTGGATTTACCTTGAAAAAACAAGTTTTGTACAATATACAAAGCACTCAAGTTTTTATGGTGCACATAGGTCGTGAACACGCGTTCAACTTCAGAATTGCTACTAGCATCTTTCATAACATCATCCAATACCAAAAAATTTGTCTTGTTGGTGGGGAACAAACGATCATCATTCAGGGTCTGTGGGATACCTTCAATAAATTTAATATCATACAGTTTCAACAATTCATCATACAAAGGTTGCCAGCAATCATAAATGTACACAATGTTTTCAATTTTTTTAGAAATTACACTTTTAGCATTTTCCAACAACATTTTTACAAAAAATGTTTTTCCTGAGCTAGAAGGACCACTTAAAACACATGAAAATGGGTGTTGTAATCTGAAATCAAAACCATTCGGGTCTAGCACTCCCCGATGCCCAAAAACGTTGTCAGTAGCCATATGGTAGCGTAGTTAGGTCGGGTAGCAAAATACGCTTGTTGTAAACGACTTTAAATTTTTTCACAACTGACTTGTTGTGCAATGTGAACTGCTTTTTGTTCCTCACTATACTGTCGGTGTATGCGAGAATGTAATTACTGTCACCCCGCCCCCTCACATATTGATCGACAAGACCAATTAATGAGTCTAACCTAATGGTCTCAGAGTTTACGGCATTCAGCGTGATACCTTTGGCCTTCATGCAGACCTTACCCTTAGAAGTCCGATACCCGTAACTTTTCGGACCACTTGAAGAAAATTCAACAATATGGTCTCCATCCCCAACTTCATCAGTAAGGTCGCCAAGATATGGACCTAGTGGAGGCTCATATTCACCCTCTTTAGACGTGAACACAACACTATCTGTATCGCAATAAAGCACTCTATCACCCAACCTGTCCATGAGATCATAAAGCTCTAACCGTGCATGGGCTGTTGTAAAAGCCCCGAGAAAGACGTTAATGTCACGAGTCTGGGTACCTTTCCCATCTGCGTAAGCCCACTGAACGATTGCAACAGCGTCTGACACAAATGAGAAATGCTTGAGGTCATACTCAACGCCAAAAATGTATCGGGCAAACTGTTCAGGGTCTGTTAGTATTTCGGTTGTCGGCAACTGTTCGCGCATTGAGAACCGCCCCCATAAAGAATTAAGAAGTAGCTTCATAATGGATCTGCGTGCAGCATTAAACTCAATCTTGTCCAGATTCAGCTTAATCCCTTCTTTCTCAAAGTAATCTCTAACATAAGATTCTTTGTCGGCGTCGGTCACAACGTCTTTTGGAAAACCTGAACTTTCCTGTTTGAACTGTAAAAATGTTTTAACATAATCACAAAACAATGTTTCAGAGCGTTGGGGAAAATGCCAGACCTCATCGATTTTTGTCACTACATAACCCTTCTCAACGGCTTTTAACAGTTCAATGCTAACCCAGGACCCATGAATTGATCTTTCCTCATTAGTATGCACACACGGGTGTGTCTGGTTCTGATGTTCAGCACATGTCCTGCAAAGAGGAAACATTAACTTACCCCCGGCCCTATAAGGCAGTACGGGGTGAAGCAACTTCCGTGGCGGAAGGACTGTAGCCTTGACGAGACCGTAATAATCTTCAAGGTTTTGAAAATCCTTGTGTATTATTTCAGGATGCCCAATTGGGTAGCATTTTCGAGCTTGGCAGTAGGGATATAGTGATGTAAAGTCAACATACCTAATCCGCTCGCCCTCCGCAACTTTGTGGTACAGTTTTAATGCGTTGGTACGGCCGCCGAATAGAGCTTCACGTGGTTTCAATCTTTCAGTGTGTTCGTAAGTGGACATGAAATCCATCACTGCTGCGTCGGTCTGTTTAGCGCGGACCCAATCACATTCCCAAATCACCTCGACCTGAAGACCGTACGCGCGCTCCAAAATTTCAATCTTATCATCACATTGTCTTCTCAGAACACCATAAGGCACTTTTGATAAAGGGTTTATATCATTGGGGTTATAACAGCGCTCGCACCCATGAAAAAAACACCCGAGAAATTCGAATGCTTTTTTCATGTAGCCGTCATCATAGAAGCCGTCCACATAGTATTTCCCAAATGACGCCTCACCGCTGTTAAGGGCATGTTGAACATCTATGGATCGCGATTTTCGGACAAACTCAAGCCATTCAATTGAGATGTTTGAATAAGTCTTGTTCTGGTGGGTGTACGCATTGTTACGTGTCAGAGCTATTGTGTCTTTAGGGATGTAGTGTGTTTTATACGTAGCCATACATGTTGCTGCCAAAGTGGTGTAATTAAATGGATCAAGGCCTGTACACAAAATGAATTCGTCGCGGTACTTCAGGCAAGCTTCCCTCAGCAAAACGACATCGTTTTTACCATAAAGCGCCAGTTCTTTTTTAAAATCGAACACTTTGTCAGATATGGTATTGTACCAATCATCAAACGACGCCCTGTCTTGGTTCGACATTGTCGCATACCCGTAAAATTTCTTGTCAGGGTACGGGCCTATGTAGTTGTCATTTTCAATGCGGTTAAAGTGGTGCGGAAAATAGCCCTTCTCAGCATTAGTCAAATTAAACGCAACAGGTGTCTTGGCCAGACGCATGGGTATGAATGAGTATGAATCAATAAAACGCTGTTTGAAAGCTGTGTCATACATTAAGATTAGCCTGCATCCCTGCATTGTGATTTTAGGAGCAATCCCCATCTTAGTAAAGAATTCCAAAATAATGAAATTATCAAACCCGCTTGCATTGTGCGCGATCCATGTGTAATTAAGGTAGCGTGGTTGTCTGAATTTTTTAACGAGTCGATCCACACAATCGGGCCCTTCAGCCACGAATTCCTCACCATTAAACGTGATAGCACATACAAAATTGGCAACGTGTTTACCATTTTCATAACGGGTCTCAAAATCGTAGAAAATGTAACGATCGTTTGGCATCTCCGGCTTAACTGGTTGGATAAAACATTGATGCACACCATCGGTAACCAAACTCTCACCACAGTGCACACAACGATCTGCAGAACATTTATGGGGTTTGGGTTTATCACCGCTGACATGGTAACGTCTATTACATTTACTACAATATTTAGTCACGTCGCACTGCGCATATTGCATACCCTGAGGTGGTTTTTTATGCATCTCAAAACAATAGTCAGACTTACAGTACCGCAGACAGTCACCGCAATGTTTCGGCTTTTTGGGTTGTTTATGACATTCCGGGTCATTACAGACATCGCAGATGTACCGACATCTGTGATCTCTCCTACAGGTGAACCCTTGGTAGCAGAACTCACACACGTATGGGGTGCCAATAAATGCACGTAGATTTTTAATCATAAAATAGTGATCGTCATGCAGGTACAAAAATGCTGTTTTAGGATGCGGATCGTCTGTGTTTGCATACTTCTCCAAAACCCCCGTATCAGTCCGATAGAAGACAACTATTTTAACGTTCAACGTCTGTTCAAACCGTCTGATGTCATTAAACGCTATCTTGTGTTGATCAGCATAGCCAGCTGACTTCTGCAATGAAGATGCTACAGACTCTAGCTCTACGTGTGGTTTCTGTGGATTTAGGAAATGTGCCAGACAGATTGCAAAACAAAGATTGTTTGAAATGTTCGTGGGACAGAACAGATTAAGTCTGTTTTTGGAAATCACTTCATTGTGGGCAAGATCACGGATCTTTCGATAAGCACCGCCGCGTTTACTTCTCGCTATCGACAGTCTTAAATTCAATCTCTCATCAAACTGGACGTCAGAGTTGCTCTGCATTATTTTTTCAAGATCGTTTATAAATAGATCTACACTATAACCATTGCTACCCGTCAAAAGCGTACTAACATCTGATGTCAAACTCGACCCCCTCAACGTGATGCTGATTAAACAGCCGTCTCCGCCTAACAGTCTGGAAAACTCCACAATTTCAGAAAGTGTGTCATGTAAAAACACGGTGTAGGCTGCTAAATCTGTGGACGAAATCTCACGAAGGTTTATAAGCCTGTGGATTTCCAGACCGTTGAACCGAGCTCGTGGCAGTACAGTGTACCCACTAACATCGCCACCCACTGTTACAAGTGATTCTATATCTCTATCTGTGAGACCCATGTTGGGTGCATCAGGGCTGAGTGTGCGGTGTGTCCGAGTACCAGGGCCCTCTCCTGACTGGTGAAAAGACACAAGATGATCAATTGCAGAATTTGGTTCTGGAGGAGGTTCTGACACCTCTCCTGTTTGTTGGGTGTTTACAACATGTTCAAAATCATTATTTGGTTCAGGATCATCATCGGACATTGATCTCACAATGTTTAATAATTCTACCAACGTATCAGTTGTAGACTCAGACCTATTCATATCCTCCACAGTCTGTATTAAATAGAGCAATGTTTCTGCGTTACTGCACTGTTCAAGGGGCACCACACTACCATCGTTACGTCTAAACCTAGCTACCGGACCCTGATCAAAACCATCTGGCTCCCGACAACGTTTAGACATTTTTAAATCAGATCTTTTTTTATTTTATTTATTTAAAACCACAGGTGGTCGCACATTTAAAAACTATGGATGATAAACCCCGTGTCCATACAGTGAAAAAAGATAGAAAGAAAAACTACCTAACCAATAACTATACAGTCATGCTAAAATCACATCCTCTGTGTAACAAAAAAAAAAAATTGTGTGAATTAAACAAACAATACAAAATATATAAAATGTTCACAACTCACCCCTGTTTCTTTTTAAGCGTGAGCACAAGTTGCTTTAACAAATCCACAATCATGCATTGTTCTCCGGCTACTTTTTGGATAGCCCCACTATGTAACCGCTGTGCTGCTAGGCCTTGTTTAATCCAGATACCCTGTTGTTGTTGTGCAGCCTCATAGGCATCTAAACGTCTCTCAATTGCATTAAGGCGTTTGTCAAAACGTACCTCGAAGGCATTCAATGCGGTCTTGACAGAGTCCTGTATCAGTCCGTCTATGTGTTGATTGTCTTTATTGCGTTGTGTTTCCCGTCTGTAAGCCTCCTGATTTGAAGGCAGCTCTTCAGGGTCAGATTCTTCCACGGTCACCACACGTTTGCTGGATGGGACAGACTGCGGTGTTTCTTTAGGGGAGTTTGTAAATACACAATCATCCCACGATTGTATCAAGCCATCAGTCCAGCTCTGAACATCATTTATATCCGGAACTGCACTGTCAGCTACGAACACCTCTGTTAAGAAGAAGAAAGGAGTGAAAACATTAAGTTAGTACAGATGTGTGTTAATATTATAACAACAAAACTAATATTATTATATTTTCTAAGTCTAAGAAATAAAATTAAATTAAAAAAAAAAAATCTGTTATTAGTCGTATTGTTTTTAATGTTAAAAATACCAAACTCTATAACAACCTATATCTGGGGTGACAAATATGAACAAACACTCAAATAAGACCAGACTAACATCTATGAATCAGACACTGTAATACTAGAACATCCCCTATAGAGGGCGCTATAGGCTAAAAAATCACCATGTCTACACTTTTACACACAGTTGACCATTGGTGTTAGCTAAAATTTATAAAATAAACGCCTGCTCTAAGAGATATGCAGGTTTGTGTATTATGTTTTTTTTTTTTTTTCACCAACAATTAAAATGTGTATGTTAACAACAGCACTAAAATAACGTATTGGCACTGTATAAAAACATTCAATCTCTCACGATTACGTCTGAATAAAAATAAATAAAAATACCACACACATATCCATTTTATCTACCTGATTTACTGTGAACAGAAAACAATCCAGCATCTTTTGTTCATTACTTACTTTTAACAGCTGATCGTCTTGGTTTCTTCGCGGCGGCTGTCTGTGGTAGGCCTACGTCTCTCGAAGAACCATCAGCAGAAGCTTTTGCGTCCGCATGGAACAACACAGCAGCTTTCCGTTTAAGCCTATTTTTCGGTCTTGTCGCTATGCCATCCAAACCATCCTTGCCTGCATCGTTCGCACATTCAGACACACCAATCGCACTCACCACGTTTGATATTCCTTCTGGAAATGCACATGTTAAAGTTTTTAAAATAATTCAACAATCCATAACACCGTATACTAATATAAATGTTTGATAAAGACGAATTACAAAAGCAGTTTACCAAGGGGTGTAATGTTACCGCTCGCGCTGTCGCCCTGAGCTGTATGCACTAACGCAGAGATAGTCACTCGTTTCGCCCCTGGTAAAAACAAAAAACACAAAGAAGATAAGACATTTTTACACATCCACAACAGCGTTTAAACACGGATGTAACAACATTTAACATTTACCGAGGGCTCGCGTGTCCGACCTCTCGCGTGAAGATGAACCAGCGTTGTTGTGCGATGCAGCTGCGGTGCTATGCACCGTCACGCCTCCTGGTAAAAACAAAAACAAAATAAAACATGATTATCCGCCACACAGACACACACACACACACACTCTATGCAATATTTAAACATAATCATACGTACCACTAGCTTGATTCAGGAAATTAATTTCATCAATAATCTCGAAGAGACCAACATCACCTGCAGCGCAGAGAAACCTTAGTAACGCAATAGAACAATGATTCATATAAATAAATAAAGCCTCGTAATAATATTACTAAATAAAATTAAACAAACTTACTGTTAAGACAAGCATCCATCTTCTTGCAATCACGATTCACGAAAATTGTTTGAGAACGAGGCAAAAACAACGGACGCGCTTGACACGAGACACGAGACACTAGTATGCTTCAGTAACTGCGTTCGCGCTCTACATGAATTTATACACGCAGCTTTTGGCGAAGTGTGAACTCGGGGCTCCCCAGCAGACAGAATACACACGGACATAACACCTATCTCGCGCAGGTAGACGGTCAATAAACAGGAAGGCCATGGGCAGACACCTTTCTTTCACACATCCAACCCAGGATGTCACAGCAGGAGGATGTCACACGGTGTCGCGCAGCCTAGACATACCGGAGCCTGTCAGTGACCCCATCATAAATCAGAAGCGCTGGTTTCATGATACAAGAATTCTGTCAGTCATGAGCGACAGGGCCATAAATCAATCAAAAAGTGACACATGGTGTATGTTAACACTACTGTTCTCCCACCTGTTCCCTCTTGATTTGTTCCCTTCTCAAGTCTCCTCTTGTTTGCAGTCCTTGTCGGATCGTTGTCTAATGTCTCCCGTTCCCTGTGATCCTCTGTTCAGGTTCTGTTGTTGTTTTAGTTTTATTCATTGTATTTTTCCCCCTTGTGGGTTTTTGTTTGTGTTTGTTAATTTTATTATTAAAGTATAATTTCTCCTGCACTTGAGTCCTCACACCTTTTGTCTTACCCATTCCGTGACATAACGATCCGACCAACATGAGGACTCAGCGGAGAAGAGGGGCCAAGCCAGAGACTGTTCACGTCACGTCTGCCCAGCGAGAGACTGTTCACGTCCCGTCTGCCCAGCGAGAGACTGTTCATGTCCCGTCTGCCCAGCGAGAGACTGTTCATGTCCCGTCTGCCCAGCGAGAGACTGTTCACGTCCCGTCTGCCCAGCGAGAGACTGTTCACGTTTCATCTGCCCAGCCAGGGACTGTTCACGCTCCGTTTGACCAGTCAGAAACTGTGCATGTCCCGTCTGCCCAGTCTGAGACAGATCAGGAGATGCCCATTCGTGTTGCCGCCAAGGCGTTAATGGACTATTTGGAACGTCTAGCTCGGATCCTGGACATGCCGGTGGATGCTCCGGGGCCGAAGGCAGAGCCAGTGCCTGCTGTTCCTGAGCCGGAGGCGGAGCCAGTGCCTGCTGTTCCTGAGCCGGAGGCGGAGCCAGTGCCTGTTCCAGAGCCGGAGGCAGAGCCAGTGCCTGTTCCAGAGCCGGAGGCAGAGCCAGTGCCTGTTCCAGAGCCGGAGGCAGAGCCAGTGCCTGTTCCAGAGCCGGAACCAATGTCTGTTCCAGACCCAATGTTTGTTTCTGTGTTTGTGTCTGTCCTTGTGACCATTTCTGTTCTAGTGACTGTTCTTGAGCCGGTGTTTGCAGTTCCTGAGCCGGTGGCTGCTGCTCCAGAGCCGGAGGCAGAGCCAATGCCTGTTCCTGAGCCGGAGGCAGAGCCAATGCCTGTTCCTGAGCCGGAGGCAGAGCCAATGCCTGTTCCTGAGCCGGAGGCAGAGCCAATGCCTGTTCCTGAGCCGGAGGCAGAGCCAATGCCTGTTCCTGAGCCGGAGGCAGAGCCAATGCCTGTTCCTGAGCCGGAGGCAGTTGCTGTTCCTGAGCCGGTGTCTGTTGCTGTTCCTGAGTCGGTGTCTGTTGCTGTTCCTGAGCCGGTGTCTGTTGCTGTTCCTGAGCCGGTGTCTGTTGCTGTTCCTGAGCCGGTGTCTGTTGCTGTTCCTGAGCCGGAGGCAGAGCCAATGCCTGTTCCTGAGCCGGAGGCAGAGCCAATGCCTGTTCCTGAGCCGGAGGCAGAGCCAATGCCTGTTCCTGAGCCGGAGGCAGAGCCAATGCCTGTTCCTGAGCCGGAGGCAGTTGCTGTTCCTGAGCCGGTGTCTGTTGCTGTTCCTGAGTCGGTGTCTGTTGCTGTTCCTGAGCCGGTGTCTGTTGCTGTTCCTGAGCCGGTGTCTGTTGCTGTTCCTGAGCCGGTGTCTGTTGCTGTTCCTGAGCCGGTGTCTGTTGCTGTTCCTGAGCCTCCGCCGCCCTGGCCGCCCGACGGGTCTTCACCGCCCTGGCCGCCCGAAGGGTCTTCACCGCCCTGGCCGCCCGAAGGGTCTTCACCGCCGTGGCCGCCCGAGTGGTCGTCTCCGCCCTGGTCGTCTCCACCCTGGCCGCCCGACGGGTCTTCACCGCCCTGGCCGCCCGAAGGGTCTTCACCGCCCTGGCCGCCCGAAGGGTCTTCACCGCCCTGGCCGCCCGAAGGGTCTTCACCGCCGTGGCCGCCCGAGTGGTCGTCTCCGCCCTGGTCGTCTCCACCCTGGCCGCCCGAGGGGTCGTCTCCGCCCTGGCCGCCCGAGGGGTCGTCTCCGCCCTGGTCGTCTCCGCCCTGGCCGCCCGAGGGGTCGTCTCCGCCGTGGCCGCCCGAGTGGTCGTCTCCGCCCTGGCCGCCCGAGGGGTCTTCGCCGCCCTGGCCGCCCGAGGGGTCTTCGCCGCCCTGGCCGCCCGAGGGGTCTTCGCCGCCCTGGCCGCCCGAGGGGTCTTCGCCGCCCTGGCCGCCCGAGGGGTCTTCGCCGCCCTGGCCGCCCGAGGGGTCGTCTCCGCCGTGGCCGCCCGAGTGGTCTTCGCCGCCCTGGCCGCCCGAGGGGTCTTCGCCGCCCTGGCCGCCCGAGTGGTCGTCTCCGCCCTGGTCGTCTCCACCCTGGCCGCCCGAGGGGTCGTCTCCGCCCTGGCCGCCCGAGGGGTCGTCTCCGCCCTGGTCGTCTCCGCCCTGGCCGCCCGAGGGGTCGTCTCCGCCGTGGCCGCCCGAGTGGTCGTCTCCGCCCTGGCCGCCCGAGGGGTCTTCGCCGCCCTGGCCGCCCGAGGGGTCTTCGCCGCCCTGGCCGCCCGAGGGGTCTTCGCCGCCCTGGCCGCCCGAGGGGTCTTCGCCGCCCTGGCCGCCCGAGGGGTCTTCGCCGCCCTGGCCGCCCGAGGGGTCTTCGCCGCCCTGGCCTTCCAGGACTAAGCGGTCTGTCCCTCCCGTCCCGCCCTGGTCTGTCCCTCCCGTCCCGCCCTGGTCTTACGGAGCGTCTGGTAGCCGCTCCGTAGGGAGGGGGTAATGTCACATGCTTGTCCTGTCTTGTGCTGCACATGGTGTTTTGTTATTTTGGGCCATGTGCTCTTGTCGTTGTCTGATCCCTCCCCCTCGTTACCTGATTATTGTTTGAGTTCTCCCACCTGTTCCCTCTTGATTTGTTCCCTTCTTAAGTCTCCTCTTGTTTGCAGTCCTTGTCGGATCGTTGTCTAATGTCTCCCGTTCCCTGTAATCCTCTGTTCAGGTTCTGTTGTTGTTTTATTCATTGTATTTTTCCCCCTTGTGGGTTTTTGTTTGTGTTTGTTAATTTTATTATTAAAGTATAATTTCTCCTGCACTTGAGTCCTCACACCTTTTGTCTTACCCATTCCGTGACACAACCAATAACGTTCCGGAGGGAGGCTTTCTACAAGCAGTCAACAATAAATCAGGTATATATTAATATATTTTCTTAAATAAATTTGAATAATAAAAATAAACTAAAAATGTATTTTTATCAAACTTGCCTGGGCGGGCCAGTGAGTAATGTGGGTGGGCCAGTGCCGCCCTGGCCCAATACTGGCTACGCCCCTGGTCTGAGTTTCAGAGTTTCAGAGCAGAGCTGCGTGACAACGCTGCCACAAATCACGTGAGTCGCAAGCTCGCAACTGTGTGTGCGTATCTCCGCAAAGTTGGGGTTGTAAACTCAGCTCTGAAAAAATAGTCTGCAATATGAGTGCAAATGTAATGTTGTAATAAAGTTTCGCCCTTTCGAACCTCAGTTTTCAGAGTTTCAAAACTTTTGTTCACACATTCGCACACCAGTTTTCAGATCACCACTTACAAGGTTTCAAACCTGGAAAACAAACTAATACAGTGGGAGAACAGTGACAAATTTGAAACTCTGAAAAATTGTTTGCGCAACATTGTAAAAAAATGTTGCAATTCTGAAGAAGGAAATCTGAAAAACAACATAATGTTTGCAGATATATATATATTTTTTTTACATTTTGCAAGCTTGCAAATCTTATTTTTCGATCTTGCAAAACTTTTTTTTGTACGATTTTGAGTTTTCGAACACTTAGTTTCAACCTTTCAGAACTTTATTTTCAGTTTTGAATCATGGCAGGATATTAATCCCATACGTGTATCCCCCCTTTATCCTTTATGTGGGTATATAGTATGATTTTAGCCTCTGTTTACATTCATGTCTGTGAAATACATTAGATTACTCAGTAAACCTACTATCTTCAGTAGGGCTCTGGACTGCGTGCACGGGAAGCAGTGTCGTTTGCTCGTATAGTGACAGGGTTCGACTCGAAGGTCCGAGCGTATTTTTATCTCTGCTTCGTTTCTTTTGCTTCATTATTTTAAACATCACAAATTAAAAAGTTTTTCCTAGGCTGCACTAGCGTCTCTGGGTGTGCAGAAAAACTGGGTGTGCCACATTTATTGTCAGATTAATGTGCAAAAAAAACCCTGACCCGACGTATCACTAACTTTACAGAATAGACTAGGCCTATATAAAATATAAGTCAGGGCTCCACATTAAGGCTTTTCATGTGCTTGTCTTCTTGTCTTTCCAATCGGTCATTCACTTGTCTAAGTAAAAAAAATTATTGTCCATAAAAAAATAGGATTTTGTTTTGTGTTGTAAATATAATTTATTCTGAAGCAATATTCTCACCATTGATCAGTCAGGCATATTTATGATATTTTAACCTTTATAAATACGTTTTTTCCATCAGTTGAAATGTATGCCACACACACACACACCTCAACAGCCACAGTCTGACACACACACTGCTGTGCCTCCACTGCAGGACAGAACATCTTACAGGACAGAGCAGCGTCGGGTTCATGACCTCTGACCTCAACACTCCGGGTGTAAGTTTACAGAGAGCTAGCGCTGCTCAGAGCTGGAGACGCGGTCACAGCCGTGTGCTTTATCACTGAGGCGGTCAGGGCGGTGAAGTCCGGCTTTTACACACCACTGCGTGTAGAGCAGAGCAGCCTTCACTGGATCACTGCTCTTTCTCAGCCAATACGAGGCTAACTCTGCTCAATGTTGTTCATGCACGTGTACCCCTGAACTGTCCCTCCGCACCAGGGCAGACGGGACACGGTCCAACCGAGGCTGTAGCAGACTATGGCTGAAAGCACTTATACAAGTGTACTGGAATAAAAATGGTACATTTTATATAAAAATATTTTAAGTATCTTTTCATCTAAAATTGCTATGAAATGAAAGCCAAGCTGTCTCACAAATGTGAAGTAATCACACACACATTATAGTTCCTATGAAACGTTGTGGCAACACTTTATAATGTTTCATTGTAAACATGAATGTATGACCTAACCATGAACAGTACATTTGTTATTGTATTTGTTAATCTTTAATAAAAACAGCTAAAAACTGATAAATATTCATTAAAGAGCATATTGCAGGTTAAAAAAAAATGTAAATTAATATATAACCTTTTATGAAAATACCATATGAAAAGTTAATGCAGGATATAAAATGTTTTAAAACGACACAAGGGCACTAATTTAGTAGATAAAGTGAGCGTTTCTTGGACTGCTCGTAAAAACGGCTTTTTTTTTCAACATCGCGTCATTTTACGTCACAACAGGGAGTCTAGCCTCGGCTCAGAGTAGGCTGGGAAGAGCTGTCGTGGGTCAGTGTGGTTTCGGTAGTTTTTGTATTTTAATTTGTCATCGTCATGGTAAATTATTGTGTTTGTGGAGGTTGCAACAACTCTGGCCTGTCAGGACATCGAGTCCACAGGTTTCTATAACAAGAAAAAGGACGGTATCTTCCGTGCCTGGTGCGGTTTGTTATGGAACGCGATCGGGGACAAAAGTCTGTTTACGAAACGCGTGAAATTTGACCGCGTCAACACGCGCTGTTTGTTCGCGTTAACGCGTCTAAAGCACAGTAGCCAATGAAATTGCTGTAGGCTATTTGAGACTATATTTGCATATGTGACGCGATGGTACGTATGTCTCTCATTGGTATGTACGTATACAAACATCAGAAGTCATGTTTATTAATGATGTCGTAATGGTACACGTATGCAAACATCAGACGTTATAATTGTTCATGAGGGATAATGCATTGGTACGTAGTGTGTGATGTCAGCCTTATGTCATGATTTGTCATGCCTTACGTTCTTTCTCAGTATGAAACGCGATCAGGTAGAAAAGTAAGCAGCTGAAACCATAACCATGGCTCTTAGAAATTGTTATGATGTGTGTAATGTAGAGAAATCTGTTTAGAGTTTTGCAAAAAGTTTGTTTTTCAAATGAAAACTCAGTGCAAAGCAATAATGTCCTTGTATTTTTGCAGACTTGTTCTAAAGATTGGGTACATGAGTGAATGGTTTCACCGAGTGAGCCTCAGATTCCACTTTTAGCGTTTTAGCAATTTGAAAAAACTGTAAAACAAACTGTGACAGAGGTCGCCTATGGAATGAACCAATAAAATCTTAAAATTGCATGGAACTGAGAAGCAACAAAAAAGACTGCAATTAAAAAAAAACAAGAGACAATTATTTTAATGCAAGCTATTTTTTTTTTGCACACATCAGTTTTGGAATAAAAGAAAAGAAATCTGTAAATCTGTTTGTTAGTAATCTGTACTTAATCTGTGTTTTTAAAACATGAATTACATGAATTAAACATGAATTAAACTCCTGTCTTAATATAAACCTGTCTGGGAAATCGTCCCTAAATATTTAACTAAGTTATTCTTGCCACTATAACTTATGGATCCCTAAAGACAAGTTTATGGGTAAATAACATATTCATAATAAAAATATAATGAATATCAAAACACATGTTAAATATAATGTAGTAATTTTATTGTAGCACTCATCAGCCTGGAGAAGATGATGTTCCTGCAATGCAGTTCTTGACTATTTCCTAAAGTGGTGTGAAAGGTCAAGCCTCCGTCTAAATACCACCAAAACAAAAGAAATGTTTACTGATTTTAGAATGATTCAATCACCAAATTCAACTTTTATCAACGGGGAGGCTATACAATCAGTTACAAATTATAAATATCTTGGAATTGTGATTGACCATAAGCTTAAATGGGATCTGTGGTCTGACCTCATCAGTACAAAGACACAACAAAGAATGTATTTTTTAAAGAAACTGTTATCTTTTAATGTTCACAACAAAATGTTGCAGATGTTCTATTGTTCCTTTATTGAAAGCGTTTTGGCTTTCTGCATCACCTGCTGGTTTGGTAATGCTACTGAGGCACAGAAGAAGTCTGTAAGAAAAACAGTAACAACAGCCAGTAAACTATTAGGAATCAAGTTACCAAGTGTGGAATGCATTTACAGAGAAAGAGTAATGAACAAGGCAAAAACCATTGTGGGAGACAAGAGGCACACCCTTGCCTCTTCATTCGAACTGCTGCCTTCTGGGCGACGATATTGCCTCCCTCTGTTTACCAAAAACAGATCAAAATCTTCATTTGTGCCTCAAGCAATTAAGTTTTTAAACATGTAATTTAATAGGATACTCAGCTGGTCTGGTATGCCTAATTTAATCGGTAAAGTGCGGGGTATGGGGAAATATGTGTTAAGTGTATTAGTATGTGTATTGTATGTTTAAAGGTTCTCTTTTGGTATATGATGTATGTTGAAATGCCTACTTGATTGCCATGCAAACAAATTTTCCTTACGGGGACAATAAATGTACTTTACTTACTTTACTTATACAGACAGAACAGCAGAAACTATACAACCAATTAAACACCAAATTACAAAACATTATTAGGCTATGTGAAAGTGAATAAATGTGTGTGTGTGTGTGTGTGTTTAGTTATAAATGTGTGCTGTGTAAGTTAGCCTATAATAATTTTGGAAATTATAACTTAAAACAAAAACAAATAATAACCCATGAATATTATAATAATTGTATTATATGGATAATTAGCATTACTTAATATACATTGTAACATTACTCTAGCACAGTAGTCAGTAAAGCAATGCCACAATAAACTGAATGATTAATAAGTAGGAAGGCTACATCTTAAGGTAAGTCTGTTTTTCTAAAATATTACACTTCAATACGTACAGAATGTGCGCGTTAAGAAACACGTTCAAATTGGTCGTCTTAACATGGTAAAACTGTGCGTCTTTACACGCACTAAAGTAACGCGACGAAAACTGACGCCTTAACACGACCAGAATGAGCGTGTCTACACGTTCAAAAGAAACACGTAAAAAATTGCAGCGTTAACGCGAACAAACAGTGCGTGTTGACGCGGTCAAATTTCACGCGTTCCGTAAACAGACTATTGGCCCCGATCGCGTTCCATAGTTTGTGCAGGCGAAGAGACGGGATTTCTCTTCCGCATCGGCTTCGAAAAACGCGGTCGTGTCTAGCGTTCACTTCAGATCGGAGGATTATCATCCCGGCGATATGATGGAGTTTAACATGGGATGCCGAAGCAAGAGTATTGATCGTCTCATACTGTACCAATGGCATCAAATAGTCTGATATAGGTAGTCATACCCTTAATAGAGGCAACTTGTAATTGAAAAACAAAATTACTAGGTTGTTTAAATATTCAAATCTTTAATTTTATGTTTATGTTATAACCCAGGTGAAAAATATGTATTAAAAATGTACTTTGGTATGTTTTTAGTACAATACAAACACACTCAAGTATAGTTTTTATACATTTAATAGTATATATTTACCCTAAACATGTCTGCTGTCCTGATATACGATGGTAATAATCTGTACAATATTGTGAGAACAGTGTATATCGTTAGCGAACGTGTAACGTTATATATCTAAGTTATAAGCCAACACTGGTCTCTCTCACCAAGACACATCTCCTGTTCTCCACTGGTTCTCCTCACACCACAACTCAATTTGTCTCAGACCGTTCTGTCTAACATTAATCCCGGCCTGTCCCTGCTCTCTTGGCAGTATAGCAGGCTCATAATTGTACGGCTGTGGTCCGTCATACGAGTAAGTATTTCCTCAGCGTCCGAAATGTCATTGCGATCCATTGTTTTCCTGTTGTCTGAATCGACCGCTCTCCCGCCCGTTACGTCACGCCTGCCTGTAGGCTGACACGCACATTTTCAGACGCGGAAGTAAAATTTTCTCACAAAAACGTCTCCAGAAGCTTCTGTAGTGTATTTATAAGTATATTTTAAAGAAAATATAGTTCCTACATTATTTTTCTATACATTGACTCGTTGGGTCCTCTAACCTGCAATATGCCCTTTAAGTTTAATATTAACAAATACAACATCTGATTTTAATAATGTATTGGTAAAGGTTGATATTAAAGATGAATAAATGCTGTTGAAGTGCAGTTCATTATTAGATCATGTTAATTAAACCTTATCGTTATTTTGTTTAGGTGTAATACCACAAATATCCACCAGGTGACACCCAAAATCCTTACAAGAGAAAAAACTATTCAAATTAATAAGTTACAAAATCCCCTCATCACGAAACCGTCTCCAAACACAGACCCTGGAGCCCAGACGCTTCCAGCGACTGATCCTACTACCTAAGCGGATTAAACACATGTAGTACTCCTGTAAGAGCACAGGTGTGGGTCAGAGAAGAGACGCAGGACAGGGTCAGATCAGCTTTATTATTAGTGAACAGTGTCATGCGGTCAGCACACACGCCCCCCCCACACCCTTGATCTTCTCCTCGGCGCGCCGGCTGAAGAACTTGGCCTTCACGATCACCGGCTGCTTCGGCAGCTTGCCCTTGCCCAGCACCTTAAAGTAGCCCTGAAACACACAGATCATCGGTCAGAGGAGAGCATCACACACACACACACACACACAGATCATTGGTCAGAGAGCATCACACACACAGTGGATCATCGGTCAGAGACACACACAGGTTATGAACATGGAGAAAGGAGCGCCCTGAAGCCGTACTCCCCAACACAGATCCACAGCTGTAGAGCGGATCGTCACACACACACACACACACACACACACACACACACACACACACACACACACACCTGTAGAACAGATCACTGCACTGACTGCAGATCCAGAAGGGTACGTTCACTGTAAAGCTAATGTACTGAACACAGGGATGCACCGATACCGATAACTGAATTTGGATACCGGCCGATACCAGAGCTGTGTTTGCTTTAATATTATCATCATTATTGTTGATTTTATGATGCTGAAATAAACTCCTCTACAGGCAAGTATATTTACGTATGTATTAGGGCTGCACAATTTGGGGAAAATGTCATATTGCGATTATTGAGGTCAATATTGCGATATAATAAACAAATGGTTTCATGAGTCAACTTACTTGGTTCTAAAGCAAAATGCACACACAGATTAGTGATACTTCTGTGTATTAATGTGTATTTCTCCACTCAAACTAGCAACGACAACTAAATGATTAATAACACCTTTAATGATCAAACCATTGACGTCTGGATAAAAATGACATCCAACATCCATACAGTGATTCTGTCATTACAAGTGAAAGCTATCAATTTTTTAGAAACATTTTAGGCTTCAAAAAATATAACAGCTCTTAATTTAAGTAAACTTCAAACAATCCTCACATAAACCCATAATAAATGTCATATTTACCTGTGCCCTTCCTGTCTAACATGCAGGACATATACAGAAATTGAATAAAGTTATCAAACAGTTTGCATAAATTATATATATACACTAGGCCCTAATCCTTATTAAAGCTACAAAAGTTCTTTAGTCAAGAGCACAGAGTAATTTTCTCTGTTCCCCTTTGATCTTTGACTAACTTTACTGACAGCATTATTGGATGCTGGCCCTTTAAGAGCAGCCGCTGCTGACAGAGACGCCTCATTCTCTCACAACTCTTTATGTCCACCATCAGACTGCTCTTATGTTATGAAGATACTCGACAAAACGATATTTTGGCATAATTGTGTGTTTTATTGTTCGTTCAAGCGCGAAAGAGAACTGTATTCTGGCGCACGGTCTGTGCATGCGCATTAATCATGACACTGGCCGCGCGCGTCTTTCTGTGTCACAGTTGGACATTCACAGACAGCGCGCTCTCTTGACTAGTCGTGCAAGAATGGTTTTCGCTCGAATAAGAGCGGGATCATGTTACACTAGCCAAAGGATGACGAAAAATAACAGATGGTGCGTTAATAGCCCTAATTTGTTTATTTGATATATAATCGCATAGGCTTGACATTGCGATTGCGATATGATTAATCGTGCAGCACTAGTATGTATGCATGTAAGTCCCAAAAGGGAACTGAGGTAAAGGTCAGAAAAGGAAGTCAGAAAAACAGGAAAAATCCCATTCTGAAAACAAATGTGCAACTGTAAGGGTTTCAAATTTAATGTCATGTCAATATTTATTACATTCCCAAAATGTCAAATACTTCAACATACTACCGGTATTCAGGAATGGTCTAAAAATAATTATAATAAATCAAAAGTAAAATAGCACTGCAAAGTTGATCATAGATAGATTTATGCTTATTAAAGCTAAAGTTATTAATTCAAGAGCTGTGAGTGATTTTCTCTTTGCCTTTTGTTGATGATGATTGGCCATTACTGCGAATCAAACATGTTTATTAGACCGCTTCCCCTTTAAGAACGAGTGCAGATCTAATACTGATGCATCATATTTTCTCCTAACAATTTCCATAACTACGTCCATTTTAGACATAAACTGTTTAAGTGAATCTTCAAGTCGGTCATTTTTATATTTGTGTACATTTGATCGATTAGACGCGCACATGAAGCCCAAAGTATAATGTGCTTGTCTTACGGTTTCGGAGCGCGCCGGACACCAACTCCAACACCAACTCCAACTCTTGCGCAGATTTTTGTGCTTTTAGCTCTTTTTATTATTAAACGCGTCTCGCAATTTAGCAACAGTAGAGTCTGCATTTTACAACAATCACTGATCGTGCTGATTCTGTCTTAAAGTTTGGGTTAAGGAGAATGACAGCGCACTGATGCGAAGGGAAGTTGTGCTAAACAGAATACAGCTACAGTTTAATGGTTTTACCTCAAATATATCCTATAATCTTGGGAAGCCGAAATCTAAAATAAAATCAGACTAATATCACAGACCTAACGTGTAACCATATAGGCTACGTTTGAGTGTTTAGTTCTGTCCTCACTGTCCCTCATCATCAGGGCTGTTGTGCTGTGGCACCGTGAGATCTCTCTCTTCTGGACTGCCAATAGCAAAAGTGCATCACAAATGGTTTAATACGGCTTTGCAAACATTGGAGTCATTTCAGCAGACAGCGTTAAAGCGCAGACACGGCTCACGGATATCGGACATCTCCGCAGGTTGGATCGGGAAAATACGATACGTGAATTGCGCTGGTATCGGCCCCATTCCTAGTTTGAGTGTGTGTGTGAGTGTGTGTGTGTGTGTGTGTGTGTGAGTGTGTGTGTGTGAGTGTGTGTGAGACTCACGGCGCGCACGACGTCGATGATGGGCGCGGGGCCGTCGGGCTTCAGGCCGTAGTTCACCATCGTCTGCGTGTGTGTGTGTGTGAGACAGTGTGTGAGTGTGTGTGTGTGTGTGTGTGTGAGTGTGTGTGTGAGACTCACGGCGCGCACGACGTCGATGATGGGCGCGGGGCCGTCAGGCTTCAGGCCGTAGTTCACCATCGTCTGCGTGTGTGTGTGTGTGTGAGACAGTGTGTGTGTGTGAGACTCACGGCGCGCACGACGTCGATGATGGGCGCGGGGCCGTCGGGCTTCGGGCCGTAGTTCACCCTCGTCTGCGTGTGTGTGTGTGTGAGTGTGTGTGTGTGAGACTCACGGCGCGCACGACGTCGATGATGGGCGCGGGGCCGTCGGGCTTCAGGCCGTAGTTCACCCTCGTCTGCGTGTGTGTGTGTGTGTGAGACAGTGTGTGTGTGTGTGTGTGTGTGTGAGACTGTGTGTGTGTGTGTGTGAGACTGTGTGTGTGTGTGTGTGTGTGTGTGTGAGACTCACGGCGCGCACGATGTCGATGATGGGCGCGGGGCCGTCGGGCTTCAGGCCGTAGTTCACCCTCGTCTGCGTGTGTGTGTGAGACAGTGTGTGTGTGTGTGTGTGTGAGACTGTGTGTGTGTGTGTGTGTGTGTGTGTGTGTGTGAGACTGTGTGTGTGAGACTCACGGCGCGCACGACGTCGATGATGGACGCGGGGCCGTCGGGCTTCAGGCCGTAGTTCACCATCGTCTGCGTGTGTGTGTGTGTGAGACAGTGTGTGTGTGTGTGAGACTCACGGCGCGCACGACGTCGATGATGGGCGCGGGGCCGTCGGGCTTCAGGCCGTAGTTCACCATCATCTGCGTGTGTGTGTGTGTGTGAGACAGTGTGTGTGTGTGTGAGACTCACGGCGCGCACGACGTCGATGATGGGCGCGGGGCCGTCGGGCTTCAGGCCGTAGTTCACCCTCGTCTGCGTGTGTGAGTGTGTGTGCGAGAGTGAGAGTGTGTGTGTGTGTGCGAGAGTGAGTGTGTGTGCGAGAGTGAGTGTGTGTGCGAGAGTGAGTGTGAGTGAGTGTGTGTGTGTGAGAGACTCACGGCGCGCACGACGTCGATGATGGGCGCGGGGCCGTCGGGCTTCAGGCCGTAGTTCACCCTCGTCTGCTCGCTGACCAGCGTCCACAGCTTGTCCAGGTTGATGGTGGGGCAGAACACTGTGTTCCTCTTCAGATGGTAGTGCCTCATGCCCACCTTCCCGAAGTACCCCGGGTGACTGAGGACACACACACACACACACACACACACACATCAGCGCTGATCTGGGGTCAGGTCTTCACACCGCACTACACACGCCTGAAACGATCACAGATCTGCTCATCTTCATGATCTCTGGCTCATGTGGGGCTTCGAACATTATAGTATCTGGATATAGGGGAGACTGCTGCGCTCACTGGACAGGGCAGATACACCATAAACATTTAGCATATAGCTAGGGAACAGTGTCTGACTGCGTTACTAGCACTCGACCTGTTTATTGCCTCTTAGGATGAAATGCTCGTTGTGTTCCTCATTTGTAAGTAGTTTTGGATAAAGCATCCGCTAGATCAGGGTTCCTCCAACTCTGTCCTCCAGTTCAGCTCCAACCCTGGTCACACACACCCAGATGAGTGTCGTGATCCTGAAGACCTTGATCAGCTTGCTCAGGTGTGTGTGACCAGTGTTGGAGCTGAACTGGACAGTGGCCCTCCAGGGCCCAGTATGAGGAACCCTTGTGCTGAACGAACATGAGTGTGTCCAAGGCCAGAACTCCCTGATGTGAGCAGCTTCAGCCCTGACTGGATGAGCCTCATGTGAACACTACACACACACTTTACACTGTTTCACTGCTCGTGCGGGACACGTGACTGATGTTGATGCTCTTTCCTAAACACACTAACACACTTTAATCTCAGTGATAAGCGCGTACTCGTGTTGGACACGTGACTGATGTTGATGCTCTTTACTCACTATTTGTCAAAGTTGATCCTGTGATGATGCATTCCACCGGCGTTACCGCGACCTCCGGGATGCTTTCTGTGTTTGCCTGCACACACACACACACACACACACATTAATGCCACATTAACCCGCGCTAAACATCATCGCTGTATCTACGAGTGTCGCGCGCTCACTGACCGATGCGCCCGTGCCCGTGGCTGACGTGGCCGCGCAGCTTCCTAGTCTTGGACTTCTTGGTCGGCTGTGAAGAGATTACATGTTTATTACTCGTGTACTTCACTGTAGTTGAAGAGCTTCGATATGAGCCAAACTCCAGCTCTGTCAGAGACCAGCAGCGCGAGCGCCGCTACACCTCAACAATACCGCTAAAATACCTCTATATCCAACACATATGCACAATACTGACTGATAATCATACTTAAACACATACGGAAACCATATCAACAAGTTATAAATATGTTCTGGCTCCATTTAATAAAGGATTAAGAAGGATTGATGTGTTAATGACAGTCAGAGAACTCTCCATGAGCACCTACCATGGCGGCGAGAACGCAAAGAGGAAGTGGCCACTGTGATCTCGCGAGATAATGGGTGTCTGTCGCTCTGCGCGGGATTACAGCGAGAGAGCGCCGCCAGCGGGCGGGAGGCTTAACTGCTACTGCCAGACTGAAAACTCTTCACTATTCTATTTAAACATTTAATTACGTGTTTTAGTTAGATTCAGTCTTCAGTCTAATACAGACATTTCTTAACTGAGCACATCTAATGTTAACAAACAATTTTAAATCGACGGCGTAGTAAAAGACAGAAAGAAAAAAGGCTTTTAATTTAGTTTGAAGGCGTTTGTTTGTTGTGTAACTGGTTTCCTCTGTTTATTCCTGCAGGCTAATATGATATAAAAGTCAATATGCGGTATTTGCTGCAGGTCTCACTGAAATATCAAATGACGTACATGCCTCAATGGAGACATTTGTATATTTAATTATTTTCTAATTATTTAACCGACTGGTTCCTGAGAGTACAAACAAGGAAACATGTCCCAGCAGTGTCTATAGGATGATTAAATTAAAACCAGTAAGAAATAATAGTACATCTTAAAAGGGCGCTGATGAAAGTAACCGTTGACACGTGACCCGCAGCGCTTAGCCCCGCCCACTGTGAGGCAGCCGATGTGGTTTCTATGGCAGCGCACTGCGCACCGGAAGTGAGGAGGATGCTGTGTTTCTGGTTTATATAGATGGTGAAGCAGTCACACACATAGGTCACACACAGTCTCCCAGAAGCACACAGGATTAAACATGTCTATCTCCACCTTCCAGAAGCTCACAGTAGTGTCGTGTGTGGTGCTGTGCGTCGCGCTCCTGCTGCCGAAGATGCTGCTATCGCGAGGGAAGAGAGACGAAGGTGCTGTTATCATCTCTTCTCTTGTATTACAGTTTTTTACGATCGCTATGACAGATTTTTCAATACTTTTAACAATTTTGCAAAACTCTTAACACAGTTAGCACTACATCCGTCTGTGTAAGCTATACTATTACCACATTTATTCTTGCTTTAACACAAAATGCATACAATTAACAAACATTTAAAATGCTTGAACTTCTTTTACACACAAGCTCAAACAAGACCAAAACAATGGATGTTTACTGCCAAATGTACCAATGCTTTAACACTGTATGTCAGAACAGATAACACCATGTTCATAACCGTACAGGCTAAAGTCAAGGTAAACCGCTGTTTATATGAATGTGAAGTGAAACACAAATATATCCCCTGTATTTTATTATATTGTTACTGAGAAACAGCTGATTGAATTATCCAAATATATAAATCCCTGATTCCCATCTAGGAAACACACTCCGGTGTCGAGGTTCTTCAGTCATGACCATATGGTATACTGGTATACTGTAACCGTACACTATAAAGCACTCTGATGGGGCTTTTTTATTGAATTTCTGCAGCAAAAGACCGAAACCCAACAAAACAAAAATGGCTTCAAATGAAACTGCAGTGCAAAACCCAATCTATGATCAGTACAGTATACTGTCTGTTGTATAAGGGC
>JAULUF010000018.1:440000-472500 GCA_031834385.1 Semotilus atromaculatus | reverse complement strand
CTGGTCTGCAGCGTGTGATGTGTGTGTTGTCTGGTCTACAGTCAGTGTGTGTGTGTGTGTGTGTTGTCTGGTCTGCAGTGAGTGTGACGTGTGTGTGTGTGTGTGTATTGTCTGGTCTGCAGTGAGTGTGATGTGTGTGTTGTCTGGTGTGCAGTGAGTGTGACGTGTGTGTGTGTGTGTGTGTGTGTGCAGTGAGTGTGACGTGTGTGCGTGTGTGTGTGTGTTGTCTGGTCTGCAGAGTGTGATGTGTGTTGTCTGGTCTGCAGTGAGTGTGACGTGTGTGTGTGTGTGTGTGTGTGTGTGTGTGTGCAGTGCTGGAGCTGCAGTGGATGAGGAGCAGAAGTTGCTGCAGCAGCTGCAGGAGATCACCCGTGTGATGCAGGAGGGCCGGCTCGTGGACTCAATCCCAGCAAACACTGCAGAATCCTGCGGCCAGCAGTGGGACGGTCAGACCAGTTACACTTCCGTCACCGTCACTGGCTCCCATTTCTCATTACTTAGGTCACTTTTCATAACGCATATAAATATATATTAAAACCCCCAAAATGTAAATACTATAAAAACAATTAGATGTAAAAATGAAGATGAATTGTTTTATTAATAAAGTTTGGGATGAACACGTTAAATTTGCCTATCCAACCAGTAGAAGAGGAGGTGATCTCCTCCCGTTACTGTCGACGCTGACATCCCTGACTCCTCCTCTCCCGTTACTGTCGACGCTGACATCACTGACTCCTCCTCTCCCGTTACTGTCGACGCTGACATCACTGACTCCTCCTCTCACGTTACTGTCGACGCTGACATCACTGACTCCTCCTCTCCCGTTACTGTCGACGCTGACATCACTGACTCCTCCTCTCCCGTTACTGTCGACGCTGACATCCCTGACTCCTCCTCTCCCGTTACTGTCGACGCTGACATCACTGACTCCTCCTCTCCCGTTACTGTCGACGCTGACATCACTGACTCCTCCTCTCACGTTACTGTCGACGCTGACATCACTGACTCCTCCTCTCACGTTACTGTCGACGCTGACATCACTGACTCCTCCTCTCACGTTACTGTCGACGCTGACATCACTGACTCCTCCTCTTCCGTTACTGTCGACGCTGACATCACTGACTCCTCCTCTCCCGTTACTGTCGACGCTGACATCACTGACTCCTCCTCTCACGTTACTGTCGACGCTGACATCACTGACTCCTCCTCTCACGTTACTGTCGACGCTGACATCACTGACTCCTCCTCTTCCGTTACTGTCGACGCTGACATCACTGACTCCTCCTCTTCCGTTACTGTCGACGCTGACATCACTGACTCCTCCTCTCACGTTACTGTCGACGCTGACATCACTGACTCCTCCTCTCCCGTTACTGTCGACGCTGACATCACTGACTCCTCCTCTCACGTTACTGTCGACGCTGACATCACTGACTCCTCCTCTCCCGTTACTGTCGACGCTGACATCACTGACTCCTCCTCTTCCGTTACTGTCGACGCTGACATCACTGACTCCTCCTCTCACGTTACTGTCGACGCTGACATCACTGACTCCTCCTCTTCCGTTACTGTCGACGCTGACATCACTGACTCCTCCTCTCCCGTTACTGTCGACGCTGACATCACTGACTCCTCCTCTTCCGTTACTGTCGACGCTGACATCACTGACTCCTCCTCTCCCGTTACTGTCGACGCTGACATCACTGACTCCTCCTCTCCCGTTACTGTCAACGCTGACATCACTGACTCCTCCTCTCCCGTTACTGTCGACACTGACATCACTGACTCCTCCTCTCCCGTTACTGTCGACGCTGACATCACTGACTCCTCCTCTCACGTTACTGTCGACGCTGACATCACTGACTCCTCCTCTCCCGTTACTGTCGACGCTGACATCACTGACTCCTCCTCTCCCGTTACTGTCGACGCTGACATCACTGACTCCTCCTCTCCCGTTACTGTCGACGCTGACATCACTGACTCCTCCTCTCCCGTTACTGTCGACGCTGACATCACTGACTCCTCCTCTCCCGTTACTGTCGACGCTGACATCACTGACTCCTCCTCTCCCGTTACTGTCGACGCTGACATCACTGACTCCTCCTCTCCCGTTACTGTCGACGCTGACATCACTGACTCCTCCTCTCCCGTTACTGTCGACGCTGACATCACTGACTCCTCCTCTTCCGTTACTGTCGACGCTGACATCACTGACTCCTCCTCTTCCGTTACTGTCGACGCTGACATCACTGACTCCTCTCACGTTACTGTCGACGCTGACATCACTGACTCCTCCTCTCCCGTTACTGTCAACGCTGACATCACTGACTCCTCCTCTCCCGTTACTGTCAACGCTGACATCACTGACTCCTCCTCTCCCGTTACTGTCGACGCTGACATCACTGACTCCTCCTCTTCCGTTACTGTCGACGCTGACATCACTGACTCCTCCTCTCCCGTTACTGTCGACGCTGACATCACTGACTCCTCTCACGTTACTGTCGACGCTGACATCACTGACTCCTCCTCTCCCGTTACTGTCAACGCTGACATCACTGACTCCTCCTCTTCCGTTACTGTCGACGCTGACATCACTGACTCCTCCTCTCCCGTTACTGTCGACGCTGACATCACTGACTCCTCCTCTCCCGTTACTGTCGACGCTGACATCACTGACTCCTCCTCTCCCGTTACTGTCGACGCTGACATCACTGACTCCTCCTCTCACGTTACTGTCGACGCTGACATCACTGACTCCTCCTCTTCCGTTACTGTCGACGCTGACATCACTGACTCCTCCTCTCCCGTTACTGTCGACGCTGACATCACTGACTCCTCCTCTTCCGTTACTGTCGACGCTGACATCACTGACTCCTCCTCTCCCGTTACTGTCGACGCCGCTGACATCACTGACTCCTCCTCTACTGGTACTGTCGACGCTGACATCACTGACTCCTCCTCTCCCGTTACTGTCGACGCTGACATCACTGACTCCTCCTCTCCCGTAAAGTTTGGGATGAACACGTTAAATTTGCCTATCCAACCAGTAGAAGAGGAGGTGATCTCCTCCCGTTACTGTCGACGCTGACATCACTGACTCCTCCTCTCCCGTTACTGTCGACGCTGACATCACTGACTCCTCCTCTCACGTTACTGTCGACGCTGACATCACTGACTCCTCCTCTTCCGTTACTGTCGACGCTGACATCACTGACTCCTCCTCTCCCGTTACTGTCGACGCTGACATCACTGACTCCTCCTCTCCCGTTACTGTCGACGCTGACATCACTGACTCCTCCTCTCCCGTTACTGTCGACGCTGACATCACTGACTCCTCCTCTTCCGTTACTGTCGACGCTGACATCACTGACTCCTCCTCTCACGTTACTGTCGACGCTGACATCACTGACTCCTCCTCTGCCGTTACTGTCGACGCTGACATCACTGACTCCTCCTCTTCCGTTACTGTCGACGCTGACATCACTGACTCCTCCTCTTCCGTTACTGTCGACGCTGACATCACTGACTCCTCCTCTTCCGTTACTGTCGACGCTGACATCACTGACTCCTCCTCTCCCGTTACTGTCGACGCTGACATCACTGACTCCTCCTCTCACGTTACTGTCGACGCTGACATCACTGACTCCTCCTCTTCCGTTACTGTCGACGCTGACATCACTGACTCCTCCTCTCACGTTACTGTCGACGCTGACATCCCTGACTCCTCCTCTCCCGTTACTGTCGACGCTGACATCACTGACTCCTCCTCTTCCGTTACTGTCGACGCTGACATCACTGACTCCTCCTCTCATGTTACTGTCGACGCTGACATCACTGACTCCTCCTCTGCCGTTACTGTCGACGCTGACATCACTGACTCCTCCTCTTCCGTTACTGTCGACGCTGACATCACTGACTCCTCCTCTTCCGTTACTGTCGACGCTGACATCACTGACTCCTCCTCTTCCGTTACTGTCGACGCTGACATCACTGACTCCTCCTCTCCCGTTACTGTCGACGCTGACATCACTGACTCCTCCTCTCACGTTACTGTCGACGCTGACATCACTGACTCCTCCTCTTCCGTTACTGTCGACGCTGACATCACTGACTCCTCCTCTCCCGTTACTGTCGACGCTGACATCACTGACTCCTCCTCTTCCGTTACTGTCGACGCTGACATCACTGACTCCTCCTCTCCCGTTACTGTCGACGCCGCTGACATCACTGACTCCTCCTCTACTGGTACTGTCGACGCTGACATCACTGACTCCTCCTCTCCCGTTACTGTCGACGCTGACATCACTGACTCCTCCTCTCCCGTAAAGTTTGGGATGAACACGTTAAATTTGCCTATCCAACCAGTAGAAGAGGAGGTGATCTCCTCCCGTTACTGTCGACGCTGACATCACTGACTCCTCCTCTCCCGTTACTGTCGACGCTGACATCACTGACTCCTCCTCTCACGTTACTGTCGACGCTGACATCACTGACTCCTCTTCTTCCGTTACTGTCGACGCTGACATCACTGACTCCTCCTCTCCCGTTACTGTCGACGCTGACATCACTGACTCCTCCTCTCCCGTTACTGTCGACGCTGACATCACTGACTCCTCCTCTCCCGTTACTGTCGACGCTGACATCACTGACTCCTCCTCTTCCGTTACTGTCGACGCTGACATCACTGACTCCTCCTCTCCCGTTACTGTCGACGCTGACATCACTGACTCCTCCTCTCCCGTTACTGTCGACGCTGACATCACTGACTCCTCCTCTCCCGTTACTGTCGACGCTGACATCACTGACTCCTCCTCTCAACGTTACTGTCGACGCTGACATCACTGACTCCTCCTCTTCCGTTACTGTCGACGCTGACATCACTGACTCCTCCTCTCCCGTTACTGTCGACGCTGACATCACTGACTCCTCCTCTTCCGTTACTGTCGACGCTGACATCACTGACTCCTCCTCTCCCGTTACTGTCGACGCTGACATCACTGACTCCTCCTCTCCCGTTACTGTCGACGCTGACATCACTGACTCCTCCTCTCCCGTTACTGTCGACGCTGACATCACTGACTCCTCCTCTCCCGTTACTGTCAACGCTGACATCACTGACTCTTCCATCTTTACAGGAGGTTGAGGTGATATATTTGATGTGCCCCGTTCCTAATCGATCTAACCACCTCATAAGTGAGATCTCCAACTCCCCGTGTCGTGTGAACTCGAACGGTCCTTGTCACTTGGTGAGCAATTTTGAGCTAGACGTGGGCAGTTTAAAGTACAGGAAAGTACTTTATCTCCTGGTGTAAATTCTCGTAGTCTGGTTCCCCTGTCATGCTCTGTGTGTTTTGGGCCTGTAGCAAATCCTCCTTTTGAACGCCGACCCAAATATAATAATAACGGGTTCCAGCCATTTATCCAAAATTTGGTGTCTTTGTGAACTTCCGAATCATGGGTTTTAATGTGCGATTAAATCGTTTGACCAAGCCGTCTAGTTTGTGGGTGATAGACACTGCTTTGAATTGATTTAATGGCCAATAATCTGCCTGTCCCAAAATCTCTGCCATAGGGTTACAGTGAGAATTTCCCGATGGCTCTTCAAAACTAACAACTGAGTTGTATCTTGCTTTGTCTGAGTGTTCTGGGTCACTTGATACAACTTATCTTTTAAAATAGCAAAATAAGTATAAGAGAGTGGTCACGCAGGTTGGAGAAGCTGTTGATTGGCCCTGTTCTAATGTTTTTTCCAGCGACTCATCCTGGGACTGTTGCAGGGGGGAATCATCGCTGTAAGGGTTAGCCTTTCAACAGTGCTCTGGTCCCAGCGGCCCCGGCTCAGCTTACCCTAGCTGTGCGTCCGTGCCCTTTCCCCTGTTCTCCCAAGACACATCTGCACAGAGAAACCCCAATAAATGACTAAATGTTTGCCAATTTGTTCCCATTAGCAGATGTCTGAGGTGTGGACTAACCCGACCTCTACACTATGATTTTTCCCCCTAAATTAAACAGTGACTGGCATTACGGGGTATTTGACCACATCCCTGTGCACACGCCTTTTACACTCACATTTAGTCAAAATTCATCTATTGGAGTATTACTACTGACTATTTAGCACATAGAGAAATGTGAATCCTGAAGGAGACTTGCAGTAAACATTTTTTACATCACATAGTTCAAATGTCTGTATCTACAACAGAATGTGTGTGTGTGTAGTCCTAGGTTTCTGAATAAATGCTGAATAATCTGATTAATAGTTTACAAAGACATTATGTGAAATGCTTATGACCATTAAAGTATATTTTCATAATGACACATCCCAATCGCATTGAAAACAACAACAACATTTGTCTTTGTGTGTGTGTGTGTGTGTGTGTGTGTGTGTGTGTGTGTGTGTTTGTGTGTGTGTGAAGCATATAAGTTAAATATGAGTGCAAAACCACCTGTGAAAACACTTTATCAATAAGTATAATGTCCAGCAGAGGGCAGTAGAAGACCACTTATTGGCTCACTTTCATTTTGACAGACTTGTTTTTCACCAGTATTCTGCACTAAAGCAAACCAGTTTTTCCATGTTAACTATTATAAGACAATCATATTTTGTCAGTTTATCACTTCATTGCTATTGACACTTCACATCAATGCTAGCAATGTGGTAAATCATAGTAAATAATACTATTACATGGTGTATTATGGTAAATCATGCTACAATCCTGGTAAATCATTCTAGAATGTGGTTTATCATGGTAAATCATCCTATAACATGGTAAATTAAGAAAAATCATGGTAAACTATGGTAAATCATGCTAGAATCATGTGAAATGATACTAGAATGTGTTGAATTTTAGAAAACCATGCTACAACAGGGTAAATCATGGTGAATCATACTACAACTTGGTATATCATGGTAAACTATGGTAAATCTTACTGGAACATGGTAAATCATGAAAAATCACAATAAAATGTGGTATATCATAGTAAATCATACTAAAACAATGCTTGCTACATAAACCTTAATGTCTTTTGATGCTTTTGAGCTTAACTGCCTTAAATGCTTGAACACCGCTAAATGCTGCTAGCAGCTTTAATATATTATTATTATTATTTTAACTTGAAGATAGACAACAAAAGCTTCACAATTCTAATGAGATAAGATTTTTTAGTATCAATCTTAAAACTAAAAAGTTAAAGTAATTTACATTTCTGGAATGTGGAAGTGAACTTCTGCTCTGTCTGACTGAAGTACCCTCTAGATACGAGCAGGGCCATGAGGTTTAGGACTCGCCAGTTGTTGTTCTGCCCACAGCATCGGTCACTATAGATGATGAGCTTCCGTTCCTTTGCCTCGACTAGGGGAGCGAAAAATGTTTCTGCCCACTTCAAAAGACAGCTTGCCACCTCGATGGCATGAGGGCATCGCTCACAGAGGTTCCAGAGGCCCATTGTAGGAGGATCGTCAGTGCCCAATCCCATCTCCTGGATACAGAGGTTGTAGTTGGCCAGCTGCCGTTGATAGTACACGTTGGAGTGTGTCAGGTTTGGTGTGAACACTACCCCCTGCATGTCGATACAAATGACATGGCAGTCATCATTGGCTTTGGCCCACTCTGTGTCAGCCTGCAACTGGGTGTACGCTTTTTCAGCTTTCCGGTGGTGAAGCTCACTCTCGGCTGCGATCTTCATCCTTTCTTCATCTGTTGTAGCAGCTGTTAATTTTGAGAACAGGGCGTCACATTTTGCACAAGTGTCACTTCTTGGCTGTCCAAAACTGAGGTTCTGCTGCTTGAAGAGGTCCCTATAGAGCCAGAACTTTGCAGTGGATGTTGGATTGTGTTCCTTGTACAGGCGGAACATGCGGAGCAGGTTTAAATCAGGGTCAGGTACTCCCTCTCCACATCTCCTTCATCCGTGAGTAGTGGTTCGGTTGGCGTGGGAAGCTCAAAATATGCTCTCTTATCCCCTCTCTCACTGCAGGATGAATGCTATGAGGCCTAAAAAATAAACACCACAACTCATGATCAAGGGAAATATAATAAACTATGCTGGTATGTTTTCTGTGACAATAAATGTATAATTCTAAACTTTCCTCTGAATCTAAACTATAGGATTTTGTTTTTCACATACAGTCATTAAAGAGATACTTCAGGATTTAGCTTTAAGCTTTGTATCATTAGGAAACCGAATTATTTTAGAAGTATTTTCGAATTATCATGCTTTCCTCCCTCATATCCCCCTGAGATGAGAGATTTATATATTTTTGGTCTGGAAAAAATCCTCAGATGACGCAAAAATCATCATTGTTTACATGCACACCTTTTGTTTCAATTTAACTGAATTTATTCCGATTTGTGAATCTGAATGTAGTGTTTACATGAATGCTAAACATGTGATCGATTGATGTGTGCGTTTTCTCAGTCTAGAAGGCTCCAAAGTAAAAAATAATTTCACATTTCTACTACATAAATGACCTATTTTAAACGCACATTAATCTTTCCAGAGCTGAAGTATCCCTTTAAGATCCACATGTTGTAATGATACAAAGAATAATTAATCATACATTACATTTGCATAGCACTTTACCTCTGATATCAATCTCAAAGTGCAAAAATATGTTTCCTGACTGGGCAACAACAGTGAGCTGAATCCTAACCATTACGGTACGTGCGCGCTGGCGTTATAGGGTGGCAAGGCACCCAACGCCCTATAATGCCAGCGTCCAGTGCACCATTAGACCAGGGGATGTTGTAGGGCAACTGATGCTGACAGTGGTGCAGCTTTAAAAACTAACAGGACGAGAGCATGAGGTTTCTTTATTTTTAACTTGCCTGTTCTTATGTTTTCCTCTGAAGTCCTCTAATGGAGACCTGACTTTAGCTCCCTGCTCTGTTCCCTCAGACTGACTGCCTAACTTTTCTTGAATAACGTTTTCAAAGATAAGTAACTTTAAATACATATGTTATGGACACTGTATCTAATTAAAATCATGCATGTAATAAAAAGTTAACAAACGGAAAACGCTAGGCTATATAAAACTTGCCTGTAGGCGACTGTTGGTCAGTTGAAAGACTGACATAAATGTGAGCTTACAAACAGCAAGTCTTTGGCCTCCTTGTTGCACATGGTCCTTGAAGGTGTACTTCCTTTTAGTAATCTCAGTGTCAGGCCCACGTGGTCTTCTGCCACTCACCTTGTGCTAGAAGTAAATAGACATGAAGTAAAAAGAAATTTACCCTAGCATAGCAGGCTAGCCGTCGTGTAGAGCTGTCAAGTTAAGGTCATTAAGTATGTGAGTAGGCTTTGGTTAGGAGAATGAGTAAGCCTTGTGTGTGCCTTTAGGGCACCAAAGTGCTGTGGTCTGTAATGCACTTGGTGGCCTACTTGATGCCGATCATCCTTCATCCATCCTCACAAAATTCAACATTTACAGTGATCAGGCACATGTGCAGTCTTAGTGAATTGAAGTCATACAGTAGTATTCAATTCACTGGTTATTTCATGGGCCTATTTGTAATGCATTGCATACTGTTGACATATTATGGTGATGAATTGCTTAAGTTAGCATACCTGCTCCAAACCAGAGCCTGTCTCATAAGAGAACACTGCCTGGGACACGTCTCCTTGCACACCTTGCCCTTAACAGAAACAAAGTCACATTAGCTGGGGGTTTTTTTAGCTATAGAACACTAGAGCAATTAGCAGCTATTAAGGTTACTAGCTAGAATAACAGCTTACACAATCAATGCATTTGTTTTATTTCTACCTTTTTTAAAATGTTTTTTTATTTTTTATTAAATAACAAGATACAAACATAGCATAGCATACAATATTACAAAACAAAGTGTTTCATTAAATGGTAACAGGGGATCTAAAAATTATATCAAAATATTTTAAACGTCAATGACTTTTTTTATTATTAATTTTTTTACCAATTTCAGTGAAGACATAAAGTAATCAAATTCTAATTTTCTCAGCTTCTGATTTCGACCCACTCATGACTTGATCCGTTGAACAGAGTGAGCTATATGCGCAGTAGCCTACACGCCCCTCTGACTGTAAACGCTAGCTAGATACTTGTAACTTATACGGTTCTCTCCCTCACCTCTTTCGGTGGACCTTTTCCTCGTTTTTGCTCTCCTCTCCGGTTCACATATGGTGTCCCAGCATCCCTCAAAGACGTCCTTGCTCTGTCCTTCCATTCATTCATGTTCGCTCTCCTTTTTTTGCCGAGGTTTTGCCTTTTAATGTCCGCAGCGGTCATGAAAGCACCCGGCGTCTCCATTTTTCGTTAGTGGACATAAACGTTTTTTCCGCGTGAGACTATTTTTAAAGTTTAACATACAGAGTTTTGGTCGCGCGAACACACCCCCAAAGTGATTCTGTATACAAAGTGGCACACATACATTCAAGTCACATGGTTATCTCAATTTTAGTTTTTATGGACTTATACGGTTGTTCGTCGCATGAACACAATTATTGGCCTCCTTTTATTAAATACTTTTTGCAACCTCCTTTCCCATGATCCCAGCTCTGAGTCTCCTCCTGTAGTGCCGGGTGAGTTTGGAGAACACCTGACCCCAGATCAGAGTCCAATCCTCAGGATCCGGCAGATTCACAGATCATGGTATATCGGTATTTGATTGAATCCATGATGCCATGTGTCTGATGTCCAGGCCCTCTGGCAGAAGATCAGGCCCACAGCGGGCGTCACTAGGCCCTTTTAGGGGGGCTAACCCCTAAACTTCAGCCTAGCCCCCCTAAAAATATGTGATTAATAATCTACACAAATTCATGTTCACTTCAGTCTTGTTATCAGATTCAGCGCATTCTTCATCTTCAATCCGCAGATCCGCAGCCCTAAAATTATGTACTCTTTTTGTGAAGAAGCTTTGGGACATACTACTCGTCGCGTGCATCCTGTCACCGTAAACTGCCCTGTCAATCATCCTGTCACCGTAAACTGCCCTGTCAATCATCCTGTCACCGTAAACTGCCCTGTCAATCATCCTGTCACCGTAAACTGCCCTGTCAATCATCCTGTCACCGTAAACTGCCTTCAATGATCCTGTCACTGTAAACTGCCCTGTCAATCATCCTGTCACCGTAAACTGCCTTCAATCATCCTGTCACTGTAAACTGCCCTGTCCATCATCCTGTCACTGTAAACTGCCTTCAATGATCCTGTCACTGTAAACTGCCCTGTCAATCATCCTGTCACCGTAAACTGCCGTCAATCATCCTGTCACTGTAAACTGCCCTGTCCATCATCCTGTCACCGTAAACTGCCTTCAATCATCCTGTCACTGTAAACTGCCCTGTCAATCATCCTGTCACTGTAAACTGCCTTCAATCATCCTGTCACCGTAAACTGCCTTCAATCATCCTGTCACTGTAAACTGCCCTGTCAATCATCCTGTCACTGTAAACTGCCCTGCCAATCATCCTGTCACCGTAAACTGCCTTCAATCATCCTGTCACTGTAAACTGCCCTGTCAATCATCCTGTCACCGTAAACTGCCTTCAATGATCCTGTCACTGTAAACTGCCCTGTCAATCATCCTGTCACCGTAAACTGCCCTGTCAATCATCCTGTCACCGTAAACTGCCCTGCCAATCATCCTGTCACCGTAAACTGCCTTCAATCATCCTGTCACTGTAAACTGCCCTGTCAATCATCCTGTCACTGTAAACTGCCTTCAATCATCCTGTCACCGTAAACTGCCTTCAATCATCCTGTCACTGTAAACTGCCCTGTCAATCATCCTGTCACTGTAAACTGCCTTCAATCATCCTGTCACCGTAAACTGCCTTCAATCATCCTGTCACTGTAAACTGCCCTGTCAATCATCCTGTCACTGTAAACTGCCCTGCCAATCATCCTGTCACCGTAAACTGCCTTCAATCATCCTGTCACTGTAAACTGCCCTGTCAATCATCCTGTCACCGTAAACTGCCTTCAATGATCCTGTCACTGTAAACTGCCCTGTCAATCATCCTGTCACCGTAAACTGCCCTGTCAATCATCCTGTCACCGTAAACTGCCCTGCCAATCATCCTGTCACCGTAAACTGCCTTCAATCATCCTGTCACCGTAAACTGCCCTGTCAATCATCCTGTCACTGTAAACTGCCTTCAATCATCCTGTCACTGTAAACTGCCCTGTCAATCATCCTGTCACCGTAAACTGCCTTCAATCATCCTGTCACTGTAAACTGCCCTGTCAATCATCCTGTCACCGTAAACTGCCTTCAATCATCCTGTCACTGTAAACTGCCCTGCCAATCATCCTGTCACCGTAAACTGCCTTCAATCATCCTGTCACCGTAAACTGCCTTCAATCATCCTGTCACCGTAAACTGCCCTGTCAATCATCCTGTCAACGTAAACTGCCCTGCCAATCATCCTGTCAACGTAAACTGCCCTGCCAATCATCCTGTCACCGTAAACTGCCCTGTCAATCATCCTGTCACCGTAAACTGCCTTCAATCATCCTGTCACCGTAAACTGCCCTGTCAATCATCATGTCACCGTAAACTGCCCTGTCAATCATCCTGTCACCGTAAACTGCCCTGTCAATCATCCTGTCACCGTAAACTGCCCTGTCAATCATCCTGTCAACGTAAACTGCCCTGCCAATCATCCTGTCACCGTAAACTGCCCTGTCAATCATCCTGTCACCGTAAACTGCCTTCAATCATCCTGTCACCGTAAACTGCCCTGTCAATCATCCTGTCACCGTAAACTGCCCTGTCAATCATCCTGTCACCGTAAACTGCCCTGTCAATCATCCTGTCAACGTAAACTGCCCTGCCAATCATCCTGTCACCGTAAACTGCCCTGTCAATCATCCTGTCACCGTAAACTGCCCTGTCAATCATCCTGTCACCGTAAACTGCCTTCAATCATCCTGTCACCGTAAACTGCCCTGTCAATCATCCTGTCACTGTAAACTGCCCTGTCAATCATCCTGTCACTGTAAACTGCCCTGCCAATCATCCTGTCACCGTAAACTGCCTTCAATCATCCTGTCACCGTAAACTGCCTTCAATCATCCTGTCACCGTAAACTGCCCTGTCAATCATCCTGTCAACGTAAACTGCCCTGCCAATCATCCTGTCACCGTAAACTGCCCTGTCAATCATCCTGTCACCGTAAACTGCCCTGTCAATCATCCTGTCACCGTAAACTGCCTTCAATCATCCTGTCACCGTAAACTGCCTTCAATCATCCTGTCACTGTAAACTGCCCTGCCAATCATCCTGTCACCGTAAACTGCCTTCAATCATCCTGTCACTGTAAACTGCCTTCAATCATCCTGTCACCGTAAACTGCCTTCAATCATCCTGTCACCGTAAACTGCCTTCAATCATCCTGTCACCGTAAACTGCCTTCAATCATCCTGTCACTGTAAACTGCCCTGCCAATCATCCTGTCACCGTAAACTGCCTTCAATCATCCTGTCACTGTAAACTGCCTTCAATCATCCTGTCACTGTAAACTGCCTTCAATCATCCTGTCACCGTAAACTGCCTTCAATCATCCTGTCACCGTAAACTGCCTTCAATCATCCTGTCACTGTAAACTGCCCTGCCAATCATCCTGTCACTGTAAACTGCCCTGTCAATCATCCTGTCACTGTAAACTGCCCTGTCAATCATCCTGTCACTGTAAACTGCCCTGTCAATCATCCTGTTACCGTAAACTGCCCTGTCAATCATCCTGTCACCGTAAACTGCCCTGTCCATCATCCTGTCACCGTAAACTGCCCTGTCAATCATCCTGTCACTGTAAACTGCCCTGTCAATCATCCTGTCACCGTAAACTGCCCTGTCAATCATCCTGTCACCGTAAACTGCCGTCAATCATCCTGTCACTGTAAACTGCCCTGTCAATCATCCTGTCACTGTAAACTGCCCTGTCAATCATCCTGTCACTGTAAACTGCCCTGTCAATCATCCTGTCACCGTAAACTGCCCTGTCAATCATCCTGTCACCGTAAACTGCCCTGTCAATCATCCTGTCACCGTAAACTGCCCTGTCCATCATCCTGTCATCGTAAACTGCCCTGTCAATCATCCTGTCACCGTAAACTGCCCTGTCCATCATCCTGTCACCGTAAACTGCCCTGTCAATCATCCTGTCACCGTAAACTGCCCTGTCAATCATCTTGTCACAGTTAAAATCCTCCTTTCAATCTAATTTAATTCCCTACCGTTTCTGAGAGAAGTGTAGAAGCGTTCATCTGCCCGTCGCAGGTCTTTTATGCGGAGACTCTCCTCGTGTGTTCGGAATTTGAATGTAATGATGCATTTAAAAGTTAATGGCTAAACGTATCTTTACAAAAGTTCACAATGCTGCTGCAGATGCATTATAATGTAGATAATACATTGAATAAATACATTTTCGTCAGGTTAGATACTGGTATTTAATCACTCAAACCCCTTTATCTAAACCTCTCTACATAACCGCCAGACTCGCGCGTCCTCCATGTCTGTAGTTTTTTAACACTTTTCACTCGTGTTTGTAGTTCTAATCGAATCCTCGTCCAGCGTGCGATGGGTTGTGGGCAATATCAGCCGTTAGAGAGATCGATCTGAACTTCGGATTCTGACCGGATATAGTAGACCATCCGGGTCTCTGGAACACTCATTTCAACATACTACGATTTGGGACGTACTAATTCTATTTTCGAATACTATTTAGGACGGATAGTATGCGAATTGGGACGCAGCAAGTGTGTGTGTGTTCATCTGAGGCTCATTGGTCTGTCACTGCTCGTCAATGTCAGAATATTTGAGATGACCAATCAAATCAAAGTAGGCGGGCTTTATGTTCACAGACGCTGAGCGCGAATTTTAGCAGAGCGACTCGACGCTTCAGTGTACGGTTAAGTACAGTAGTTTTTTTAGGTCATAAATGTTAAACAAATGACAAAAAATAATCAGGAAAACTAATATAGTTTTGTCTAATTTCGCCATTTTGAACTGAAAATAGGCATGTAACGTTACGTGCCTAATAATTAGTTTACTGTCATTGTGAGGGGACAAGAAACAATAACAAAGCCGTTTTCATCATGTTAGGTACAGGATTAATAATGAATGTGTACATATTGAGAATATAATACAAATTGTAGCCTTTAGTAAAAAGCTCAGCTTTAGGAGGGGAAGAGGAAGGCCACGATGAGGAGACTGGGAGAAAGACAGGATGATGGAGATGAGGAGAGAGCAGGTATTGACAAATAGTCTACTGACATGGTTTTAAAGCTATTTCTTACCCTTTTTTGGTCTTCAAACGTCTTGAAATGCACACATCAGAGAAATAAAATGTTTGAACCCCCTACCAACCTCAAATTTAGTACCTATTTGATTATAAAGCCCTGTATTAGGCATACGATCAATAATTATTGTGTAGCCTTTAATGTGAATTAATTTAATAATAAATAATAAATCACCAGAGTTCACCCTCTGTTCAAGCAGGGCTGTCGTAAACCTCAACTGTGCGCATGCGTCAGTGGAACCAGCCGATGGTCTTAAATGTTTCTCGGCTGTACTGTTAAAAAGCAGACGATTGGCTGTCCAGTGGGAGGGGCGGGGCATGTGCACACAGCCGCCATCTTTGGCGTTACGGGTTTTCCCTATATAGTTAGAGGATTAAGGAAGTGACATGTCTCTGTATAAATAGTCTCTGACTATACTCATGAGTTTCAGCACACTCCCAGTCTCCAGCGCTGCACGCCTCACACACGTGCTGAACTGTACATATCTGTGGACACTGACATTCTCGCTTTCTACAGAAATTAGTCTAAATAAATAACTGCTGTGTGAGTGTTTTAGGCTGGTTAACGCTCGTGTGTTAGCTGTGCTAGTGTTCAGAGTCAGCTGATGTGAGACGTGCTCGAAGTGTTCAGTGTGGCGTTCACTTGTGTGAGAGTCTGACAGCAGGAACACTTGTGTGGGAGTTTAGGAAAAGTGAGCCAAGTATTGAGAAATTAAAAACCTGTGGTTATGCTGGGAAGTCGTTTGCCGTGTTTACTGGCACAGTGTAACGCAGTGTTATCTTCACAGATCTCCCTGAGGACAGCCGTAATGAGCGCTTCTGTTGTGTTCACTCTCCTGACCTGAGCACAAACACACACGAGAGAGAGAGCGATGATCCCGAGGGACACGAGGAGCCCGGTGCCTTCAGCCAATCACAGCCAGAGGCAGGCGCTCGGGCAGGAAGTGACATCACGCACAGCGCCGCCAGACGGAGGAACAAGCCGTGTTGTTGAGACACATCCTGTTCATCATCTTCATACGCTGACAGAAACACTATTGACCCGCTGCATTTAACAGATTCATTTAGCATGTTAATGTGTGAAACATTTCAGACCTCAGATATTACTATATGCTCTATATTTACATCACTGAAGAAAACCCATAATGTACAACAGGTCTGAAGGCAATAACAGCGTTTCCACATCAACTGAATTATCACTCGTTTAGCTGAGTTTATGTGCTTCACGTTTCATCACGTTTAATACATTTTGTAACTGATGCTTTTATTATTTATTGATATTTTCTTGCCATACTTGCATGATTGCATGAATGTGTATCATATTCTGCTATGATAATGTGTTAATAAAACTCCCACCTGATGTTTGTTTCTTTGGTTGATCATCATCATCAGATGAAGGGTCCATCTCTCAGTGGGCCGATGATAAACACGTGTACATGATGAACGTGGACTCAACATGGGAATAAAACTGATTATCGTTATCATTATCTGACAGACGAGCTCTGGCACGACTCATATTCCCGAGTCTATGGTGGACGATCCCGTGATGTGGAGTCAGAACGAGTTCAGCTTCTCTGTGACGAGGGCGGGGCTATAACCTGTCACTCACATGATCAGCCAATACCAAACCACATCCACCCTCCCCACGCACACTCAAGCCCCGCCCACGTGTCCCTCTCGGATCATAGGGGTTTATAGAGATTATTCTGACGACTTGAGTAAATGTTGCTGTGATCATGAACAGCTCCAGTTCTTCTCTATATCAGAGTCAGTGTTTCTGAAACACCTCCACTGTATCTCCAGTTTCTCCCGGAACGAACACGTCACAATATTCCTCATTATAATAATTCATACGCAGAATAAAGGGGCGGGGCCTGGTGGAGTTAGTAGTGTGTTAAACTGGCGGTTATGGTAAGGGGCGGGACATTTCCCAAACACACTCGAAGCGCTCGACCAATCACAACACACTGATCCAGCCGACCAATCAGAGCACAGTGTGCTTTTCAGGAGGAGGGGCTTCATAGAGACAGGAAGTAAACAGAGCGTTACTGACAGACTGGGAAGAGAGGAGCCGCAACAATGGAGAATATGAGGAGAATAATCAACATTACAGCAGGAAAACCTGTTCTAGTAGAGCCTGAAACTACACGGCTTGAGGAAGAGCGTAATAGATCCTCAGATCGGAAGGATATCTGACCTGTGGGAGGGGTCAGCATGTTTGGATGGTGTAACTAACTCTTCTGATGGCTCATTTGGAGAGAGTTGTGTCATTCCTGTCCTGTGTAATGATGATGATGTAGATCTGCAGAACTGGGGCCAATCAATCGAGTCCAGTCGGACCAATCACACTGAGCTCATGCAGTTATCATGAGGAATGGTGAAGCAGTACATCCACTGTAATCATGTGTGTGTGTGTGTGTGTGTTATCTCCTCATCCACTGTAATCATGTGTGTGTGTGTGTGTGTGTTATCTCCTCATCCACTGTAATCATGTGTGTGTGTGTGTTATCTCCTCATCCACTGTAATCATGTGTGTGTGTGTGTGTGTGTTATCTCCTCATCCACTGTAATCATGTGTGTGTGTGTGTGTTATCTCCTCATCCACTGTAATCATGTGTGTGTGTGTGTGTGTGTTATCTCCTCATCCACTGTAATCATGTGTGTGTGTGTGTGTTATCTCCTCATCCACTGTAATCATGTGTGTGTGTGTGTGTGGTATCTCCTCATCCACTGTAATCATGTGTGTGTGTGTGTGTGTGTGTTATCTCCTCATCCACTGTAATCATGTGTGTGTGGTATCTCCTCATCCACTGTAATCATGTGTGTGTGTGTGTGTGTGTGTGTGTGTGTGTGTGTGTGTTATCTCCTCATCCACTGTAATCATGTGTGTGTGTTATCTCCTCATCCACTGTAATCATGTGTGTGTGTGTGTGTGGTATCTCCTCATCCACTGTAATCATGTGTGTGTGTGTGTGTGTGTGTTATCTCCTCATCCACTGTAATCATGTGTGTGTGGTATCTCCTCATCCACTGTAATCATGTGTGTGTTATTTCCTCATCCACTGTAGAGCGCTGGTCGCTGCATGCGTGGGTGATCAACGAATACCCGTTGCTTTGCCAGAAGGAGTAATAAACACGATCACACAATCCAGAGCTCTTTCTGGACTTACGCAACTTACGCAATACGAGAGAACCTCTCGTAAGAGAATGTATCGGTTACCTAACGTAACCTCCGTTCTCTCTAGAAGAGGGAGTGATTATTGCGTAACCGGCCGTGCTCGCGCCACGAGCGACTTTCGCCTCAGTCGATGAAAACCAGGGAAGCAGCCTCTGAACCCCGCTTATATACACTAGCCACGCCCCTTCTGGCGGGCTGTGATGCCATGAGGACGCGGGCGCCTCTCATTGGGCGTGACGTCACGCCGGGTTCACTGGTAGGCTGCTGCAGTTGCCGCAGGGCAGCCTATGAGCTCGCTAGATAGCCTGCTCTAGGTCTGGCAGCTGCTGCACTGCGTTGACAATAAATACAAAATTAAGGATCATTTTTGGCTTCAACATCTCGAGAAGATGAATATTTCCCGTAGAGAACCTCTCTAGAGAGAACAAGCGAGTTTGCTGACGTATGAGACCGTGGCGCGATGATTGGTCAAAGTTGCAGAAAAGTTGCGGTGATTTGTCAAAATTGCAAGGCGCACTGAATTCACGTGGATTTGTTGAAGTTGCGTTAATAGTTACGATCGCGACATCGTGAAATCCTGGAGGCCCTGATGAAGAGCTCAGCACCAGCAGCTTTTGAGGCGAGGATCATTATATAGTCCCTCTGAATGAATATATACAGTGAAAGCATAAACACACACTCAGAAAGAAACAAGAACAGTTTTATTTCTCTAACACTCACAGATAGAAAATGAAGGATTCATTGTGTAATGTGTGATGAGTCTAGGTGTGTCATCTCGGGTCAGAAGTGCAGGAGTGTGTGTTAGTGCTCCATGGGTTCATCAGGCACAGCTGGAGCCACTTCGTCCGCCGGCGGGCCCACCTGTGACACACACACACACACACACACACACACGCTGTCAGACGCTGCAGAACCCCTGTGCTGTGGAGGACAGGGCACACACACTCACTCACACTCTCTCACACACACACTCTCACACACACACTCTCACACACACACTCTCACACACACACTCTCACACACACACACTCTCTCTCACACACACACTCACCCGTCTCTGCGGCCGCTCCTCCAGGCCCTCCAGGAACCGCGACACCTCGTCGTCGTCATAGATGGTGAACTCCAGCTCCTTGCCCACGATCCCGATCGACACGTTCTGCAGGACAGCGGACGTTACAGTGGTTCAAAACGTATGCATTACAATGTGCCGTTACTCCCTTAAGTAACTTACTGCGTTACTTTTTTCACATGGGCTGGAAGTTATATTTTTGGGCAAATGTAAAGACCGAGTCAGGCTGAAGGAAACGCAGACTCAGGCCTGTACAGTAGAGGGCGCCATCAAACAAACCTTTCAGCTTCTGCTGTTATTCTGGATAACGAGCAATAGGATGCAGGAAAAAAACACTTTACCAATAAAAACAAAAAAAATCTATAGTCATTTTAGCTTATGGTTTAACTGAATCATCGAAGGTCAGAAGCAAGTACATTCATCAATAAAGTGAGATTAAATGCATAAAAATTAATGTTTTATTTAGAGGTTTGCATAGGATTCTGATTCTGCATTTCACTGATTTTATTCATTTTGAGGAATACTGAATCTTCTCACATTTAGTCTAGAACTACAATAACCATTGTACCATTTTTATTTTGTTTTCTTGAATCCAGGGAAGATGAACTAAACCTGAGTCAGGAGACCCTGTTTTGTTTGTTTTGTGGCCAACTAAAAACCCTCTCTTTCTGACCTATGTTTCTTATTACAAGCCAGTGAGAACATTACCCCTGCATGTAAGAATAAATATTGATCTTTGCCTTTGATCGCTCTGAGTCGTGAAGTTTTTACGGGAGCAGGAGACGGAACTCCGGGCGTTACCTTTTAACAGGACGCTCTCTATGTTAGTGCATGTGGCACGTAACAGTCAATAAATGGGAAAACAAAGTAACTTGTGTTACTTATTTGAAAAAGTAACCTCAGGTATTTTGTTGTAAATTTTTTAAGTAATTCGTTACTTCACTGGTTACTTGAAAAAGTAATCAGATTTTTAACCTGATTAAAAAGTTACTTGTAATGAGTTACACCCAACACTGCTTGTTACATCAAAAGTAATCTTGATTACGTATTGTGTTAATTGTAATGAGATACTTAATACGTAATCAAGATTACTTTTGACGTAACATGTGTTACTTGTAATGATACTTGTTACGTTAAAAGTAATCTTGATTACGTATTGTGTTACTTGTAATGATACTTGTTACATCAAAAGTAATCTTGATTATGTATTGTGTGTTACTTGTAATCTTGATTACGTATTGTGTGTTACTTGTAATGATACTTGTTACGTCAAAAGTAATCTTGATTATGTATTGTGTGTTACTTGTAATCTTGATTACGTATTGTGTGTTACTTGTAATGATACTTGTTACATCAAAAATAATCTTGATTACGTATTGTGTGTTACTTGTAATGATACTTGTTACTTCAAAAGTAATCTTGATTATGTATTGTGTGTTACTTGTAATGATACTTGTTACATCAAAAATAATCTTGATTACGTATTGTGTGTTACTTGTAATGATACTTGTTACGTCAAAGTAATCTTGATTACGTATTGTGTTACTTGTAATGATACTTGTTACATCAAAAATAATCTTGATTACGTATTGTGTGTTACTTGTAATGATACTTGTTACATCAAAAATAATCTTGATTACGTATTGTGTGTTACTTGTAATCTTGATTACGTATTGTGTGTTACTTGTAATGATACTTGTTACTTCAAAAGTAATCTTGATTATGTATTGTGTGTTACTTGTAATGATACTTGTTACATCAAAAATAATCTTGATTACGTATTGTGTGTTACTTGTAATCTTGATTACGTATTGTGTGTTACTTGTAATGATACTTGTTACATCAAAAATAATTTTGATTACGTATTGTGTTACTTGTAATGATACTTGTTACATCAAAAATAATCTTGATTACGTATTGTGTGTTACTTGTAATGATACTTGTTACATCAAAAATAATCTTGATTACGTATTGTGTGTTACTTGTAATGATACTTGTTACTTCAAAAGTAATCTTGATTATGTATTGTGTGTTACTTGTAATGATACTTGTTACATCAAAAATAATCTTGATTACGTATTGTGTGTTACTTGTAATGATACTTGTTACGTCAAAGTAATCTTGATTACGTATTGTGTTACTTGTAATGATACTTGTTACATCAAAAATAATCTTGATTATGTATTGTGTGTTACTTGTAATGATACTTGTTACATCAAAAATAATCTTGATTATGTATTGTGTGTTACTTGTAATGATACTTGTTACATCAAAAATAATCTTGATTACGTATTGTGTGTTACTTGTAATGATACTTGTTACGTCAAAGTAATCTTGATTACGTATTGTGTGTTACTTGTAATGATACTTGTTACATCAAAAATAATCTTGATTACGTATTGTGTGTTACTTGTAATGATACTTGTTACATCAAAAATAATCTTGATTACGTATTGTGTGTTACTTGTAATGATACTTGTTACTTCAAAAATAATCTTGATTATGTATTGTGTGTTACTTGTAATGATACTTGTTACATCAAAAATAATCTTGATTACGTATTGTGTGTTACTTGTAATGATACTTGTTACATCAAAAATAATCTTGATTACGTATTGTGTGTTACTTGTAATGATACTTGTTACATCAAAAATAATCTTGATTACGTATTGTGTGTTACTTGTAATGATACTTGTTACATCAAAAATAATCTTGATTACGTATTGTGTGTTACTTGTAATGATACTTGTTACATCAAAAATAATCTTGATTATGTATTGTGTTACTTGTAATGATACTTGTTACGTTAAAAGTAATCTTGATTACGTATTGCGTGTTACTTGTAATGATACTTGTTACATCAAAAATAATCTTGATTATGTATTGTGTTACTTGTAATGATACTTGTTACGTTAAAAGTAATCTTGATTACGTATTGCGTGTTACTTGTAATGATACTTGTTACATCAAAAATAATCTTGATTATGTATTGTGTTACTTGTAATGATACTTGTTACGTTAAAAGTAATCTTGATTACGTATTGCGTGTTACTTGTAATGATACTTGTTACGTCAAAGTAATCTTGATTACGTATTGCGTGTTACTTGTAATGATACTAGTTACATCAAAAATAATCTTGATTATGTATTGTGTGTTACTTGTAATGATACTTGTTACGTCAAAGTAATGTTGATTACGTATTGCGTGTTACTTGTAATGATACTTGTTACATCAAAAATAATCTTGATTACGTATTGTGTGTTACTTGTAATGATACTTGTTACATCAAAAATAATCTTGATTACGTATTGTGTGTTACTTGTAATGATACTTGTTACGTCAAAAGTAATCTTGATTATGTATTGTGTGTTACTTGTAATGATACTTGTTACGTCAAAAATAATCTTGATTACGTATTGTGTGTTACTTGTAATGATACTTGTTACGTCAAAAGTAATTTTGATTACGTATTGCGTTAATTGTAATGATACTTGTTACGTCAAAGTAATCTTGATTACGTATTGTGTGTTCCTTGTAATGATACTTACGTTAAAAGTAATCTTGATTACGTATTGTGTTACTTGTAATGATACTTACGTTAAAAGTAATCTTGATTACGTATTGTGTTACTTGTAATGATACTTACGTTAAAAGTAATCTTGATTACGTATTGCGTTACTTGTAATGATACTTGTTACGTCAAAGTAATCTTGATTACGTATTGTTTTACTTGTAATACTTGTTACGTCAAAAGTAATCTTGATTATGTATTGTGTTACTTGTAATGATACTTGTTACATCAAAAATAATTTTGATTACGTATTGTGTGTTACTTGTAATGATACTTGTTACGTCAAAAGTAATTTTGATTACGTATTGTGTGTTCCTTGTAATGATACTTGTTACGTCAAAGTAATCTTGATTACGTATTGTGTGTTACTTGTAATGATACTTGTTACATCAAAAATAATTTTGATTACGTATTGTGTGTTACTTGTAATGATACTTGTTACGTCAAAAGTAATTTTGATTACGTATTGCGTTAATTGTAATGATACTTGTTACGTTAATTTTGATTACGTATTGTGTGTTCCTTGTAATGATACTTGTTACGTCAAAAGTAATCTTGATTACGTATTGTGTTACTTGTAATGATACTTATGTTAAAAGTTATCTTGATTACGTATTGTTACTTGTAATGATACTTGTTACGTCAAAAGTAATCTTGATTACGTATTGTGTTACTTGTAATGATACTTATGTTAAAAGTTATCTTGATTACGTATTGTTACTTGTAATGATACTTGTTACGTCAAAAGTAATCTTGATTACGTATTGTGTTACTTGTAATGATACTTATGTTAAAAGTTATCTTGATTACGTATTGCGTTAATTGTAATACTTGTTACGTTAAAAGTAATCTTGATTACGTATTGTTTTACTTGTAATACTTGTTACGTTAAAAGTAATCTCGATTACGTATTGTGTGTTCCTTGTAATGATACTTGTTACGTCAAAGTAATCTTGATTACGTATTGTGTTACTTGTAATGATACTTGTTACATCAAAAATAATTTTGATTACGTATTGTGTGTTACTTGTAATGATACTTGTTACGTCAAAAGTAATTTTGATTACGTATTGCGTTAATTGTAATGATACTTGTTACGTTAAAAGTAATCTTGATTACGTATTGTGTGTTCCTTGTAATGATACTTGTTACGTCAAAGTAATCTTGATTACGTATTGTGTTACTTGTAATGATACTTGTTACGTCAAAGTAATTTTGATTACATATTGTTTTACTTGTAATACTTGTTACGTTAAAAGTAATCTTGATCACGTATTGCGTGTTACTTGTAATGATACTTGTTATGTCAAAGTAATCTTGATTACGTATTGTGTTACTTGTAATGATACTTGTTACGTCAAAAGTAATCTGATTAAGTATTGCGTGTTACTTGTAATGAGTTACTCCAACACTGTGTGTGAGGCTGCCGGGAGTGAAAGGAGGAAAAGTCAAACCTTGGTGGTCAGATCCTGTTCAGCAGGAAGAGTCTCTCTCAGCGCACGCAGACCGTGCTGCACCAGATCGTTCAGGTTACCTGCACACACACACACACATTAGATGACTGAGCATTAATAAGTGTCAGGCCTGTGTGTGTGATACATGTGAGACGTACAGTCCAGGAAGGCCTCCATGTGGCGCTCCAGGTACGTGCGGGCGGACTGCGAGCGTGCGCCGATCGACATGGCCTTACAGTCGAAGTAGTTCGCAGAGGGACACGTCTGGAAGATGTGCGGACCCATGTCCTGCTCTCACACACACACACACACACACACGTCAGAACTCATCAGATACAGCGCTGAACACACACAGCTCATCAGATACAGCGCTGAACACACACACACACAGAGCTCAGATACAGTGCTGAACACACACACACACGTCTCCTCACTCACATCATATCCTGCGATGAGCAGCCCGACTCCATACGGGCGTCTGCCGTAGCGCTGCGTGGGAATCTGTGTTTCTGCCACAGCGTTCAGGAAACAACGGCTAATCTCAGCAACACATTACTAGCGCTGCCCTCGATTAAAGATTTTTCTAGCCAACTAATAGTAGTTCATTTAAGCCATTAGTTGACTAATCACGCGTTTATATAAATAAACCATAAATCATAATAATGCCTTTAATATAGTCTATATAAGATTCGTATAGCCTAATCAGTGCTCAAACGCACGCATAAAGCCACAGCGCACCATGTGATGAAGTATACGCTGAGGTTCAGCTCGTTTATATGATGCGCTCAAGATCAAGGCTGAACCGACAGAAAGGGTCATTATTTTACAAAAGCACAACATTTTTTGTTATTGTAAGTTTACAAAAATAAAAAGTAGACCCTTTACAGTTTATTCCTCTTACTCTGTATCATGAGCAGAAATGAGGCAGTATTGTAAGTGATGTGCGTGTCATGCAGTCCGAGCTTCTCCACACAAGCGCATGGATACGCACCTAATAATAGCGCTCGTTTATCTAGGTCAGCATTAGAGCGAGCGCATTGTAAAGTTGCTGCTACGTACATGTTTTAAGTGATTATAGCCATATTTGAGGTCAATAAATGATAGGAGCATGTTTGGATTTCCTGCCGATAATGATCTGTCCGTTACACATGCGCACTTCTGAAAGGATACTGCTCCCGATGAGCGACACCAGTCTGGACACGGGGAGAGGCCTGTCGAACACAAACCTGGAGTCCAGACACTCCTGACGCATGAAGTTACTACAGAGACAGAGAGAGAGAGATTATTAACTCTCTATAAACATGTGCTGTACAGGCAGAGCAAGATCTATGCAGATTTACAAAACATACAATAACTATACAAAACACCATTTAACTCAAAATACAACAAAAGTGTTATAAAACAATAAACCTCACATTTATACAGTTGCGATCAAAATGATTCACCCCAATTGCACATCAGGTTTATTGACAGAATGTACAGTCTTTCAGCTATTTGCAATGAACAAATCAAACTTAAGTAACTAAAAATGCAACTTTTAATGACTTTAGCAGTCTCAAAATTATTCACCCCCTTCGTGGCAAGCATCTTTAGCTCTTAGTAGAACACACTTCAGCTGTTATGAGCTTCTGTGATCGAGAGGTATAATCGACAGCAGTTTCTGTTTCTGAGGGATCTGAGCCTCCAGTTCAGGAATATTCCTGTCCTTCAGATCCCACCAGAGCTTCGATGGGGTTCAGGTCATGAGACTGTGATGCCACTATCTCCCAGCACTTCTCCTGCAAGCCTGGCTGAGGCATGCTGGGATCGTTGTCCTGTTGAATGTCCAAGCTTCAGCGTCCTCACTGACGGCACATTCTCTCCCCAGGATCTCCTGCTCCTCCAGTGGATCATCTCTCCTTCCTCACGCTGCAGGTCTCCAGTGCCGAAGGATATAGATCCGCCGAGAGCATCACGAGCTCGTCATGCTGAACTGTAGACGGAGCTCTCGTCAGCGTACGCTTCATCCTCCTCGGACACACCCCTGATCCAGATCCTCCTCGGACACACCCCTGATCCAGATCCTCCTCGGACGCACCGCTGATCCAGATCCTCCTCAGACGCACCGCTGATCCAGATCCTCCTCGGACGCACCGCTGATCCAGATCCTCCTCGGACGCACCGCTGATCCAGATCCTCCTCGGACTCACCGCTGATCCAGATCCTCCTCGGACACACCGCTGATCCAGATCCTCCTCAGACACACCGCTGATCCAGATCCTCCTCGGACGCACCGCTGATCCGGATCCTCCTCGGACGCACCGCTGATCCAGATCCCCCTCGGACGCACCGCTGATCCGGATGCGGGAACATGTGAACTCTGCTTCCGGCGGTGTCTCTGGGAACATGTGAACTCTGCTTCCGGCGGTGTCTCGATGAACATGTGAACTCTGCTTCCGGCGGTGTCTCGATGAACATGTGAACTCTGCTTCCGGCGGTGTCTCGATGAACATGTGAACTCTGCTTCCGGCGGTGTCTCGGGGAACATGTGAACTCTGCTTCCGGCGGTGTCTCGATGAACATGTGAACTCTGCTTCCGGCGGTGTCTCGGGGAACATGTGAACTCTGCTTCCGGCGGTGTCTCGGGGAACATGTGAACTCTGCTTCCGGCGGTGTCTCGATGAACATGTGAACTCTGCTTCCGGCGGTGTCTCGGGGAACATGTGAACTCTGCTTCCGGCGGCGTCTCGATGAACATGTGAACTCTGCTTCCGGCGGTGTCTCGATGAACATGTGAACTCTGCTTCCGGCGGTGTCTCGATGAACATGTGAACTCTGCTTCCGGCGGTGTCTCGGGGAACATGTGAACTCTGCTTCCGGCGGCGTCTCGATGAACATGTGAACTCTGCTTCCGGCGGTGTCTCGGGGAACATGTGAACTCTGCTTCCGGCGGTGTCTCGATGAACATGTGAACTCTGCTTCCGGCGGTGTCTCGGGGAACATGTGAACTCTGCTTCCGGCGGTGTCTCGATGAACATGTGAACTCTGCTTCCGGCGGTGTCTCGGTGAACATGTGAACTCTGCTTCCGGCGGTGTCTCAATGAACATGTGAACTCTGCTTCCGGCGGTGTCTCGATGAACATGTGAACTCTGCTTCCGGCGGTGTCTCGATGAACATGTGAACTCTGCTTCCGGCGGTGTCTCTGGGAACATGTGAACTCTGCTTCCGGCGGTGTCTCGATGAACATGTGAACTCTGCTTCCGGCGGTGTCTCGGGGAACATGTGAACTCTGCTTCCGGCGGTGTCTCGGGGAACATGTGAACTCTGCTTCCGGCGGTGTCTCGGGGAACATGTGAACTCTGCTTCCGGCGGTGTCTCGATGAACATGTGAACTCTGCTTCCGGCGGTGTCTCGGGGAACATGTTAACTACATGGGAACATGTAGTGCCTTCGCTGTCTTTCTGTATCCTGCTCCTTGTTTGTGAAGGGCGATGAAATCTTCTTCATTTTTTGGACCATTCTTTTGACTTTTTGACCAACCTCACCAGTTCAGATATGTCATGTGTTCCAGCTCAAGCACACCTGGTGCCGCTAATGAAGCCCTTGATTAGTCAGATGACCCCTGTTCTGCAGATGTGTGCTGTTCTGAGGGATTATATTCAGGGGGTGAATAATTTTGAGACGGCAAAAGTAATTAAAAGTTGCATTTTCAGTTAAACTTGGGGAAACCAGTTGAAACGTGTTGTGTTGAGCTATCTCAGTTACCAATAAACCTGATGTGCAACGGGGCGAATAATTTGGACTGATATACACATACCGTATGGGTTCAATGTTTTTGGAAGACTCTTCTGCTCAGCAAAGCTGCATCTATGTGATCATAAATACAGTGAAAACAGTGAAAGATTATTCCAGTGTAAATCAGCTGTTTTCTATGTGAATATATAGTGAAGTGCGATTTATTTCTTTGATAAAAGCAGAATTTTCAGCATTCAGCCGTTTCACATTGGAATAATATTTCACTGTTTGGCAGCTTTGCCAGAGAAGACTTTTTTTAATGTTTTGAAATAGTAATGTGTCAAAAATTTGACAGATACTGTATATATATACCCTAATTATATTATTTATATTGTTGAGATTTTCTGAATGCTCATTAGCTTCTTTTCGATCCGCCGGCTGAATGAACCGCAACAGGCGGCGCTTATGAACCAGCAGCAATACAGCGGCTGCCGTAACTCATAACGGCTGCGCTCCTGCTCTCCTGTCGCCAGGGTAAAAGGGTCGCTAAGGCTTCTGTAGCATCGACGCTAGCGCTGAGTTACCACAGGAGTCTGGCGTCGGCCGTCAGCCCAGCGATGGAGATGCCCACGTGACTGTCCACATGCAGGATCTTCTTCTGATGAGCGGCCAGCTCAGACTGAGCTCTCTGCAGGAGCACACACACACACACACAGGGTTACTGGAGCGAGCGCTAGAGACGTGTACCTTCAGCACAGCATGAGAGAGGGTGTGTGTGTGTGTGTCAGAGAGAGAGATAGAGTGTGTGTGTCAGAGTGAGTGAGAGAGAGAGAGAGAGTGTGTGTCAGAGAGAGAGAGAGAGTGTGTGTGTGTGTCAGAGAGAGAGAGAGAGTGTGTGTGTGTGTCAGAGAGAGAGAGAGAGTGTGTGTGTGTGTCAGAGAGAGAGAGAGAGTGTGTGTGTGTCAGAGAGAGAGAGAGAGTGTGTGTGTGTCAGAGAGAGAGAGAGAGTGTGTGTGTGTGTCAGAGAGAGAGAGAGAGTGTGTGTGTGTGTCAGAGAGAGAGAGAGAGTGTGTGTGTGTCAGAGACAGAGAGAGAGTGTGTGTGTGTGTCAGAGAGAGAGAGAGAGTGTGTGTGTGTCAGAGAGAGAGAGAGAGAGAGTGTGTGTGTCAGAGAGAGAGAGAGAGAGAGAGAGAGAGAGAGAGAGAGAGAGAGTGTGTGTGTGTGTGTGTGTGTTGTTGTACCTTCAGCGCCACCAGCACAGCGTGACTGTGAGACTTCAGGCCGACAGTGGCCGAGCCCTGCTTCACCGCCTCCATAGCGTACTCGATCTGATGGATGCGGCCCTACACACACACACACACACAGATCAACATCACACACACACCTGAGGACTCCACACACACACAGATCAACATCACACACTAACCTGACTCCTCCACACACACACACACACTAACCTGAGGACTCCACACACACACAGATCAACATCACACACACTAACCTGAGGACTCCACACACACACAGATCAACATCACACACACACCTGAGGACTCCACACACACACAGATCACACACACACACCTGAGGACTCCACACACAGATCAACATCACACACTAACCTGACTCCTCCACACACACACACTAACCTGAGGACTCCACACACACACAGATCAACATCACACACACACACACACACTCACCTGAGGACTCAACACACACACACGTTTGGTTTACTATCTTTGTGGAGACTCTCCATAGACTTAATGGTTTTTATACTGTACAAACTGTATATTCTCTCCCCTTACACTAACCCTAACCCTAAACCTGCCCATCACACACACACACACACACACTAACCCTACCCCTAAACCTGCCCATCACACACACTAACCCTACCCCTAAACTTGCCCATCACACACACACACTAACCCTACCCCTAAACCTGCCCATCACACACACACACACTAACCCTACCCCTAAACCTGCCCATCACACACACACACACACTAACCCTACCCCTAAACCTGCCCATCACACACACTAACCCTACCCCTAAACTTGCCCATCACACACACACACTAACCCTACCCCTAAACCTGCCCATCACACACACTAACCCTACCCCTAAACCTGCCCATCACACACACACACACACACTAACCCTACCCCTAAACCTGCCCATCACACACACACACACACACTAACCCTACCCCTAAACCTGCCCATCACACACACACACACACACTAACCCTACCCCTAAACCTGCCCATCACACACACACTAACCCTACCCCTAAACCTGCCCATCACACACACACACACACTAACCCTACCCCTAAACCTGCCCATCACACACACACACTAACCCTACCCCTAAACCTGCCCATCACACACACATACTAACCCTACCCCTAAACCTGCCCATCACACACACACACACTAACACTAACCCTACCCATCACACACACACTAACCCTACCCCTAAACTTGCCCATCACACACACACACACTAACCCTACCCCTAAACCTGCCCATCACACACACATACTAACCCTACCCCTAAACCTGCCCATCACACACACACACACTAACACTAACCCTACCCATCACACACAACTTTCTGCATTTTTTCATTTAAAAAAAACGAATTCTTTCTGTATGGTTTATAAGCTTGTTTACACATGAAGACCTCTATTCAGGTCCCACTGTGACACGAGTCCCCATGAGTCTGTGTGGTCAGGCTGAAGTCCCCACCGGGATAGAAAAACATGAACACACACACACACACACACTAACCCTACCCCTAAACTTGCCCATCACACACACACACACTAACCCTACCCCTAAACCTGCCCATCACACACACATACTAACCCTACCCCTAAACCTGCCCATCACACACACACACACTAACACTAACCCTACCCATCACACACACACTAACCCTACCCCTAAACTTGCCCATCACACACACACACACTAACCCTACCCCTAAACCTGCCCATCACACACACATACTAACCCTACCCCTAAACCTGCCCATCACACACACACACACTAACACTAACCCTACCCCTAAACCTGCCCATCACACACACACACACTAACACTAACCCTACCCATCACACACAACTTTCTGCATTTTTTCATTTAAAAAAAACGAATTCTTTCTGTATGGTTTATAAGCTTGTTTACACATGAAGACCTCTATTCAGGTCCCACTGTGACACGAGTCCCCATGAGTCTGTGTGGTCAGGCTGAAGTCCCCACCGGGATAGAAAAACATGAACACACACACACACCTGAGGACTACATACACACACACACAGTCACCTGAGGACTACACACACACACACTCACCTGAGGACTACACACACACACACTCACCTGAGGACTACACACACACACACTCACCTGAGGACTACATACACACACACACCTGAGGACTACACACACACACACACCTGAGGACTACATACACACACACACAGTCACCTGAGGACTACACACACACACACTCACCTGAGGACTACACACACACACACTCACCTGAGGACTACACACACACACACTCACCTGAGGACTACATACACACACACTCACCTGAGGACTACACACACACACACACACACTCACCTGAGGACTACATACACACACATTCACCTGAGGACTACACACACACACACACACTCACCTGAGGACTACACACACACACACTCACCTGAGGACTACACACACTCACCTGAGGACTACACACACACACACTCACCTGAGGACTACATACACACACACTCACCTGAGGACTACACACACACACACACACTCACCTGAGGACTACATACACACACATTCACCTGAGGACTACACACACACACACACACACTCACCTGAGGACTACACACACACACTCACCTGAGGACTACACACACACACACACACACTCACCTGAGGACTACACACACACACTCACCTGAGGACTACACACACACACACACACACTCACCTGAGGACTACACACACACACACACACTCACCTGAGGACTACACACACACACACACTCACCTGAGGACTACACACACACACACACTCACCTGAGGACTACATACACACACACACACTCACCTGAGGACTACATACACACACATTCACCTGAGGACTACACACACACACACACACACTCACCTGAGGACTACACACACACACTCACCTGAGGACTACACACACACACACACACACTCA